>JAVJIF010007443.1:0-127352 GCA_038442645.1 Agave tequilana | reverse complement strand
CGCGTCTCAAACTTCAAGGCGCGTTGGCTCGACGCCCGCGTCTCAAACTTCAAGGCGCGTTCGGCCCAACGCCGCGTCTCAGTTGCAACTGCCCTGATTGCGGGCCAGTCACCGCGCATGTAGCGGGTAGTGGCCCTCATTCGGGAGCGTTTTCAGGAGGCACTTCACCCCTGAGATCCCTATAAATAGCCTTGTTTGCTATGAAAGAGGATCGGAGTTTTGGAGAACACACAGGATAGAGGCTTGAGAGATCGAAGCTTGGCAGAAGATCAGAGTTTTGAAGAGAGAGCTTTGAGATAGGCATCATCAAAATCGATCGAATCCAGGCAGAAGGATCATCAAGAGAGAAGCACGACTCTTCAGCGAGCTTACTGAGTACTAGCCGCTCTTCGCCTACCTCCTCTTTGAGAGTTTTGGTAGACGGGGCTGAGTTACTCTTTCTACCGACCGAAGAGAAGACCCCCGACGGTCCAGGACGGTCATCTGGTCAACGGAGAACAAGATTCACTCTCCATCGCCACACGAAGAACCCAGCTTTAAACAAAGGGAAGATTCAGACATCCTCCCTCCCTTGTAACTGGAAAAGAGGGAAGAGTAGTTCTTTTGGTTGTAATCGTTTTCGCTTGAATCAAGGAAATCTTTTTACAGCTAAAACCACTTTCTCCGACCACCAAACTTTCCGGCCCTACAAGAGATGGCGACTCCGCTGGGGACTACCTTCGTTACTGACGAGCGCACCGTGGTGCAAGATGACGTTCTCCGTAAGGGGAAAATGGTCGAATCCCTCGTCGTCGAGTTCGACAGGCGAAGTATGAAGAGTTCCTCTCTTCTGGCTCCAAGAGCCCAAAGACCCGCGTCTGCCGCAGGGTCTCAAGTGGACAGCCCCCTGAAGCCCATCTGAGGCTCTGTCGGGTGCTCCTGCTGCCCACTGTGCCAGTTTGGTTCACGCGCCAACGCCTCCCGAAGGCCCGCGTAACCTCAGACTCCTCTGCTGCGATCAACCGCGTCGCGCAGAACACACGCGCCAACGCCTCTCTGAAGGCCCGCGTGGTCCCCGGCACATCTACTGGTGCGATCGACCGTGTCGCACAGAACGCCCCCGCGTCAGCGTCTCTCAGGAGACCCGCGTGGCAAACACCCCTGGTTCTACAAACCAGGAAGTTGTTGGCTTCTCTCTTCCTCCACGACGCAATCGGAATGCCGAGCGTCGACAGAGAAGACGCGCGCGTCAACACTCGGTCGGAACCGTTGGTTTTCTGACTGGGGTTGAACGCAGCGTACGATCCGATGCCTTGCCCGCACCTCGTCCAGTGCGAGAGGTCCGTGTTTGGCGACCCAAACGCGAGACTCCCCAAGTTGAGCCCTCTAAAGACCAACTTGCCAAACGCCGAAGCGAAGCTTCTGCGTCTTGTCAAACGCAGGAAGCACGCGCCCATAGGCGTGGGGCCCAGCAGCCCACTCTCTCCCAAGTCTCTCTGCTCCAACGCAGCAGACAGCAACGCGAAAGTCGCGTCTCATATCAACAGAGACGCCAGACGCGCGTGACGCAGCCGCGACGCGACAGCCGCGTTTCTGAAACCTGTGTCCAGGCTGAACAGCACATGACTGTCTCCCGTCGTCGACGTTGCGAGACCAGTCTCTTTAATCCCCCTCCCACAGATTTGAGGGATTATTTGACAAGGAAGAGGAGTGCCAATCAGACCACTTCTCCATGCTGCTGTCAACAGCTCATCCAGATGCTCTCTGGATGCCATTGCGAGTCAGCGTGCACCAGCCGTCTTTAATTAGACAGCTGACCCTGATTCCCCCATCAGCCAAGAGAAGACGCTCCCACAGGAGGAGAACCTTCTCAGATGTTGAATACCCGGAGCTTACTGCAAACATGACTAGCAGGAGTAAGGGAAACAAATTGCAGTCAGCCCAGATGACTCCGAGTCTGACTCTGTACCGGAAGGAGTGTATCAACACACTCGCACCCGGACGGGGCCATTCCCCCAATTGACTATAATGCCTTAGCCCGCGGCATTAGAACGGGTGATTCTCACTCTGCTGTAGTGGGGTCGCAAGCTTCAAACTCTTCCGTCGAGAAGGAGGCTTCCGCCTACATGGCAGACACTCCTGAGGAGACGACCAGGCGTTTAGAACAGACGCAGAAGCACCAGATGGATATAATCGCCTCTCAACAGAGATCCATTGACTCCCTCAAGCATATGCTCGAGAAATTGCTTGAAGAAAGAGCGAGATCTCCTCCTAGACGACCGAAGGGGAAAGGGAGAAAAGGAGAAAGCCCACCCTCTGAATCTTCTGACGAGACACGACGATCTACCTCGGATGTGTCCAAGCCCTCGTCGCAGGCAAGAAGCGACCAGACCCCGGGAAAGGCTCATGCTAAAAGAATGAGTCAACTGGAGCAGCGCCTCGAGGCCCTTACCAACCGTAAAGGCCTCCAGGAAGCTGGAGTAGTCCGGCCCTATCCGGCCGAGTGGGACTTAGTCCCGTACCCTCCTAAGTTCAAGGCTCCAACTCTCCAGGCATTCGACGGGAAGGGGTCACCCAACCAGCACATCTACTACTTCAAATCCCAGACCGGGAATGTGGTAGATAACGATGCCATCCTGGCGCGACTGTTCATCGGCACCCTGAAAGGGTTGGCCTTTGAATGGTTCATGAAGCTCCCCGAAGGTTCCATCAAGAACTGGGTGACTTGGAGAAGCTGTTTCTAACACGCTTCTTCGAAGATGATTCGGAGGTCACAATGCCTACCCTTTTAGCTACAAAACAGCGAAAGGGAGAGTCCGTCAAGTCTTTCGTAGAAAGATTTCGGAACATGGCACTCCGATGTCCAAGCGGCATGACCCAGGCCACCCTGGTGGAAACATGTCGCCATAATCTCCAAACCTCACTCCTTGCTCAAATAGGAGTTGCTGAAAGCCGCACCTGGAAACAATTAGTCCAGCAAGGTGAACAGGCTGAGGAGATTGTCGCCCGCGTCAGAGCGGAAGAAGGCAAGCCCAGGCCAGAGAGGGTCGACAAGGCGTGCACCAGACACATCCCTCCAAACCAAGCGGAAGGATAATTTGGCGACGGAGACCAAATCTCCCACCAAACCTCAAACAGGCAGGGCAAGTGGCTCTTCAAGCCAGCCACGCCCCAACAAGCAGTATTCCTTCAAGGAGGAACACGTCGATTCGCTCTTCAAGCTACTCAACAAGAGCAATCGACTGAAGCTCCCTGAAATTAGGCGCCCGGAGGAGGTCGGCAAGACCGACAATCCCACCTACTGCTTATACCACAGGATGCTCGGACATCCTACCAAAAGCTGCTATGTCTTTAAGGACATCCTTCAAGCTCTGATTGACGCGGAGGTATTAAAACTCCGACCGGAGCAGAAGAAGATGACGGCCAACATGACGTCGATTCTCCAGTTTGGGACACGACCCCCGACACCCGTGGGGGTAATCTCTGTCCCGAAAGGAGAACTGAGGGTGGTCAACACAGACCCTCATCAGCAGCAGGAGAAAGGCTTGGTACCCGTCCCTACACCTCGAGGGGAAATCATGTGGGTCCACCCTGACCTCGTCGACGAGCAACAATGGACGACTGTGACCAACAGGAAGTCCAAAGGCAAAGGGAAGGCTTCATCTTGCCATGTGATATGCGCCTCTTCTCGAGAAGCGGACACTGATGTTCCCTCGCTGACTGACTCAGAAGAGGAAACAATAGTCCTGGCCGCAGAGCCCAGCCAACCTACGGCGGGGACCCGTTCAGGACAGGCATACTTGAAGCAGTACGGCGAGACATCAGCGGCTTCTCCGCAACCAGCCGTGGAACCAGCCAAGCCCTCCTCTAAACAGCCTGGGGAGAAGCAGAAAGAAACTCGGTTTTCTCGAGTTCTTGCGAAAGGTGTAACGGAAGGATCCTCGACACCTTACCGCTTCGACGTCTTGGCTCAACTAGCCAACATCCCGGCACGCATTACCTTGTATGAGCTCCTGAGGCTATCAAAGTCACCAGAGAGGCTCTACAAGAAGCTCTGGCAAATGCTGAGGTCTTTATGACCCGCGTGCCAAGGGAGGAAGATGAAGAGGATTGCCTCCACACCTCCCCAAATGCTCCCTGCATCACCTTCACAACAGATGACATGCAGGTTAAAGGGAAGCATGACCGACCCCTATACTTCACAGGGTATATTGGGTCATCCGAGGTGAACCGCATCCAGGTAGACCCAGGGTCCGCGCTGAGCATCATACCTCGCCGGGTTATGCAGTTTCTAGGCATTCCTACCCATCGTCTGAGCCCTACCCAGACGACTATTTACGGGTTCAATGCCAACAGCTCCCGCCCAATGGGGAAGATCAAGCTCAAATGCCAGATCGGGAGCCTTAAGTCAGAAGTGACGTGTTACGTCATTGACGCGGACACTTCCTACAACCTGTTGCTGGGACGACCATGGATTCACCGCAATTCCATCGTTCCCTCTACTCTCCACCAAGTCATGAAATACATTGACGAGAGTGGACAGGTCCGAACGTTGATTGCCGAAAGGCATCCGTTTAAAGGGGTTGAAAATTATTTCACGGACTCCCTCTTATATCAGGATCCGGAGGAGACTAATGAAACCCCACAACCAGAGGAGCCAGACTCTGGTAATGAAGCTGACGTTGAGCCTGAGAAAGAAGAGTGCCTGTGGGAGTTGGAGCCCATTGTAAAGAGCACTAATAAGCTCGATGTTGATACCACCGACGATGCGGGTGGTTGGTACATTAATGAAGATTTAGACTTTGCGTATTTCCCTGTGTATGTTTCCGATTCAATACCGTCGGATACCACTACCGACATGGACGATGACCTCTGGTCGGCAATAGATGCCTTGACATCTTTGCATGTACCGGTGAAATCATCCTTCGGGACATACCAAGATAATGGTGACGCGCAGAGTCTGTATTCATGGTTCCAGCCGGACGAAAAGGCCAAAGACCATACTTTTTGGGCGAATCGCATCTGAACCATGCCCCACGAAGAATCGGAAGGTGAGGATGAATCCCCTCAGTTCGATCATTATGAACCAAGAACGCTCAAGATGATGAAGCGCATGGGGTATGATCTAACCAACAGCCTGGGTTGAACTTCGGAAAAGGAGAAGAACACTGCTTCGATCCTTTGTACCGAAAGGGAAAACCCCTGATTACTATCATCGGACGCGCCGGGGGTTGGGCTATATATCAACTCCAGTGCCATCAGCCTCTGATTCGGAGAGACTGTCAAGTCATGACTGCTCATCAGACACGTCGTCATGGGAATCAGATGTCAGTGTCGGCAACATCTTCAAAGGGCTTTCAGTAAACATGGTTTCGACAAGCCATCTGGAGGATGAAGATGAAGAAATGATCCAATCTGATACAGATCCTTGGATCAGACATTTGAATGCTCTTTGGGACATCCGCTTTGAACAGCGTGAGCCACCCACAGAAGACAAGGTTGTTCAAGTCAACCTAGGAGATGAAGACAATCCTAAACCCATCTTCATAAGTGACGGCCTGTCGCCTCCAGAGAAGAAGGATTTAATATCTCTTGTACAAGAGTATATAGATGTCTTCGCCTGGAATTATGAGGACATGCCTGGACTTGATCCTCAAGTGGCTATGCATCGCCTCAACATCAATCCGGACATGAAGCCCGTTAAACAACAGCAGCGACGGTTCCGTCCAGAGATAATGGAGGCAATCCAATCAGAAGTCAGGAAGCTTATTGACTCCGGCTTTATCAGGGAGGAACAGCATCCCGACTGGGTAGCCAACATCGTCCCCGTCGCCAAGAAGAACGGGAAGATCCGGATCTGCATCGACTTCCGTGATCTAAACGAGGCCTGCCCAAAGACGAATTCCCATTGCCAATCACAGATGTCATGATTGACAATACTTGTGGATTCGAGCGAATGTCCTTTATGGACGGGTTCTCAGGATATAATCAAATCAAGATGTATCCCGATGACGAAAAGCACACCTCCTTCAGGACACCTCTAGGGGTCTATACTGCTACACCGTCATGCCCTTCGGTCTGAAAAATGCGGGGGCAACCTACCAAAGGGCCATGAATGCCATTTTCCATCGGCAGATACGCAAAACGGTGGAATGTTATGTCGACGACATTGCGGTGAAAAGCCGCACTAAAGGTGATCACATAGCAGACCTGAGGGTGGTCTTCGACATCATGCGGGCTCATCAATTGAAGATGAACCCCCAAGTCCTTCCTGGGGGTAGCCAGTGGCAAATTCCTAGGGTTTGTCGTGACTTCCACAGGAATCCATTTGGATCCGGAGAAAGTCCGTGCTATCCAAGAGATGCAACCCCCCAAAAGCCTCAAGGCTCAGAGGATTACAAGGACGATTGGCATATATCCGCAGATTCATTTCAAATCTCTCCGGGAGATGCCAACCCTTCGCTAAGCTGATGAAGAAGGGCGTTTCGTTCATTTGGGACGACGCTTGCCAGCAAGCATTTGAGGAGATCAAGCACTACCTCACCCAACCACCAGTCCTGGCAACTCCGGTATCCGGAAAGCCTTTCCTGGTGTACGTCCGATCAATGGATCATTCTTTGGGAGCTCTACTAGCTCAGAATGATGACCAGGGGCGAGAACAAGCAATCTACTACCTAAGTAGAACGATGATCGGAGCCGAACATCGGTACAACCCGATCGAGAAGGAATGTTTGGCACTGGTGTTCGCCATTCAGAAAATGCGACACTATCTGGTGGGCCAAACCATAAATGTCATATCCAAAGTTAACCCCCTGAGGTTACTTATGACAAAGCCTTCTTCACTAAATGGCCGGCTGGCAAAATGGGCCATATTGCTATCACAATATGAGATGCATTTTCTGCCACAAAAGGCTATTAAGGGACAAGCGGTGGCGGACTTCTTAGCTGAACACCCAAATCCCAGGGCAGCCAAACTCTACGAGGATCTCCCAGACGAGGTCGCCGAAGCCTGCCTGACCCAGACATTGTTCGAAGGACAAGTATGGCAACTTTTCTTCGATGGCGCATCGAGAACAAGCTCTAAGGGACATACAGTTGCGGGGGTAGGAGTAGTACTCGTCTCCCCACAAAATTACGTGATTCCCCGAGCTATCTCGTTAACCGAGCCCTGTTCCAACAATGTGGCGGAATACAACGCTCTTTTGATTGGGATGCAATTCGCCGATGAGATTGGCGTTAAAAATCTCGAGGCATACGGTGATTCTAAACTCATCGTCAGCCAAGTTCGCGGAGAGTATGAGGTCAGGCATGAAGATCTAGTACCCTACTACAACGCGACAATCCACATGGCCGAGAGGTTTTCAAACTTCTACATCGACCATGTACCGCGCAAGCAAAATGCGCATGCAGATGCACTTGCATCCCTTGCTGCCTCCTTAGCTCTTCCAGCCGGAGCAATGGAGAAGGTATTCGTCTATAGCCACGACCTATACTGCCCAAAAAGTCCCCTCAGAGACTACCAGAGGTCAACGGGAGATCGTCGCGGTAAGGAAACACTTGAAGTGTCGACCGATCCAGAACTTAAAGACTGGCGATTCCCCTACATTGATTTTGTCTTGTACGGCATCTTGCCCGAAGACACCAGGGAGGCGGCTGCCATCCGAAGGAAAGCCTCCAAATTCTACTACAATGCGATTTGGCGAACATTGTATCGTCGATCGCATGACGGGATCCTGCTCCGATGCCTCTCATCAAAAGAAGCCCAAGGAGTATTGAAAGAAGCCCACGATGGTACTTGTGGAGCTCATCAACCTGGCCCGAAGCTGGCAAACCGACTCCAAAGATTGGGTTACTACTGGCCCAAGATGGTTGCCGATGCTGTTGCCTATGCCAAAAGATGTCACGCCTGTCAAATACATGGCGATTTCATCCATCAAGCACCAGCATACCTCCACTCTACGACCTCTACCTGGCCGTTCGAAATGTGGGGGATGGACGTGGTTGGTCCTATCAGCCCACCATCATCAAAGGGACATCGTTCATTCTAGCGATAACCGATTACTTCTCAAAGTGGGCCGAAGCTATCCCTTTGCAAGAGGTGAAATCTTCTAACGTGATCAAGTTCGTGAAACATCACGTTATTTACCGGTTCGGTGTGCCTCGGCGGATTGTCCATGACAATGGACCCCAGTTCATCAGCCAGGCTTTTCAGAGATTCTGCGCCAAGTTCAGAATCCAGAGTGTGTCATCAACGGCATACTATCCGCCCGCTAACGGCCTCGCAGAAGCTTTCAATAAGACTATTGGCAAGCTTCTCAAGAAATTCGTCTCGAAAAGTCAACGAGACTGGGACGATAAGTTGGGCGAATGCTTATGGGCCTATCGCACGACTGTGCGAACCCCAACTAAAGCCACGCCATTTTCCTTGGTGTACGGATGCGAAGCCGTCCTTCCACTGGAAATCCAAATTCCATCTCTTCGCGTCGCCTTGACAGCGGAATGACAACAGAGGAGAAGCATCGACAGCGACTCCAAGAATTGGAAGCCTTGGACGACAAGCGTCTTCAGGCCCAACAACAAATCGAGCTTTACCAAGCTCGTATCACCAGAGCCTTCAACAAGAAAGTCAAATCGCGAACTTTCAGGAAAGGCGACCTCGTCTTAGCCGTCCGAAGACCCCTGGTCATGACACACAAGACGAAAGGAAAATTCCAACCCAAATGGGAAGGACCATTTGTAGTAGAGTCAGTCTACTCAAATGGATCGTATCGCCTCATAACCTCAAATGGCGATACACTCATGATGCCAATCAATGGCAAATTCCTGAAGAAATACTATCCCTAGATGGCATTCTTCCACCGATCAAGTTAAAAATACACCTCTGATCAAACATCCGACGCCCTTGACGGCTAAGGATAGAGGAAAATGTTGGCTTTTAAGTCCAACATAAGTCTTCGACAACTCATCATGCTGAGGGGAATAGCATGGCTAGCCCAACTCAAACGGTAGTTGGTAAAGGCATGACAAACCCGTTGACAGCTGAGGATTTGCTAAAATCCTAAGGGACACGTTCCCATTTGATCCGACGCCTCCGACGGCTAAGGATAGAGGAAAATGTTGCCTTTAAGCCCAATCTAAGTCTCGACAACTCATCATGCTGAGGGGAATAGCATGGCTAGCCCAACTCAAACGGTAGTTGGTAAAGGCACCTCAAATCCGTTGACAGCTGAGGGTTTGCTAAAAATCCTAAGTGGATTTGATTCCACTCTTCCCTCCAAAATCCCTTACCAATTCTCATCCATAGAATGGTAGGACCACAAAATGCAATCATTACCATACCTCTGGTAATGAATACTCTTTGTCGAGTATAAACCTGGCTTGTTAACTCTGCATAGAGTAACAAACTCTCAAATTTGCCAAGTTAACACTATACCTCTAGCACCTCAAATTCCACTTGTCAATTCTCATCAATAGAATGACAGGTCCTCAAATTGCTCCTATCGCAAGCAAATTCTTGTCAAGTTAATATCACACCTCTGACAAACTACTGTTTAAGTTAACATTACACCTCTAAGCAGTACATCGAGTGCCTGTCAAGTTAATATCACACCTCTGACAGTTACCTTTCTTCAGACTTCCATATCGAAGCTGAAATAGACGATGCCAAGTTAACACTACACTTCCAGCATCCGAGTCATTGCTAAGTTCAACAATACACCTATGGTTATGACCTTTCCTCGACTTCCTTGTCCAAGCCGAGATGAACGATGCCAAGTTAACACTACACTTCCAGCATCCGAGTCATTGTTAAGTTCAACAATACACCTATGGCTATGACCTTTCCTCGACTTCTTTAAGCCGAGACGACTAATGCCAAGTTCAACATTACACCTCTAGCATTTCTATCACTGTTAAGTTAAACATCACACCTATGACAGTGACACCCTCAGTTTTCCCAAAAAAACTGAGATGCTGATGAGTTAGGTTAATATCACACTCTAACTCACATCCTTGTCAAGTTAATATTACACTTCTGACAAGACTACTTCTAAACCGTTAAGTTAATATCACACCTCTAACGGTAAAAATCTTACTAGATTCCCCACGAGTCTAGTTTCATTTGATATTCTCCCCACCGAGTATCAAATTCATTCTGGAGGCAGTGTTGGTTAACATTACACCAATAAACAATGCTTCCATCAAAATCCCCAGCTGATCTTAATCAAGTTAATCCCAAATCCTTGATAAAAGTTCACCTTCTCTGGGGGTACGCGCTCCACTCGTCACTTTCTTTATAAAGTGGCGGGTCCACCAAAATTATTCTTTGGCTTCTAAAACAAAACGTTCAAGACAACAGAAAGAAGCAAAAAGAAAAGTGTCACTTTTATTCATATCCAAACACATGAAAGTGATACAAAACGCTCTCTTATACAATAAGATTGAGTGTTACAATTAAGGAGTACAAAGAAGTCCCTCTCTCTCTCTGAGGCCGTACTCACTCCTTGAAACCGCATCTGATCCCAGGTGCACAATTGGAGCCGGTTGCACTTTGATGCGTGACGCCAACTTCGAAAGCGCCCTAGCTGACCAAGCCAAGAGCAATGGTGTTCTTGAGGTCCAGTGGCAATGGAAGGTCCTGCAACCCTTCGTTCAGGCGCGTCTCTTTCCATGGTAGACTATCCCAAAACATGGAGTCACTCTTGGGGTGAGAGCAGAAGTTTAGGAGTCATCACAAAGGATGCCACCCTCCACTCGGTCCAGACGCAGGGACAGTCCGACAACTGACCCGTCATGACTATCATGGCGGTCTACCTTTTGGAGGCCAAAGTCACCAAGGGCGATCTCAGGGATATACTGGGAAATGTCCCATTCCATCTTCCGGGGGACAGACATGTGTTGGAAGTAGGACATCGGGAACATCCTCTCCATGTCTGGAAGAAAGAATCTTCCGCCCTTTATCTCACGGAGCCATTTATAGGTCCCCTCAGACACACGACGGCCATCATCATAGATATGATCCCCAAAGAAGAAGGCAGGCTTCTCCAACCTGACGCCGTCATCCGTTTTAAGTACGGCATCGGTCATAAGTGCCCGAAAGGTTCTCCTGTTAACATTAGAGAGCCTGCGATCCAGTAACTGGTCAGCAGTCACGGGGACACTCATTCTTTGCACAAAGGTCAAGCCCCGGTCGGCACCACCCACGCGTCCAAAGTGGTGCATCTTGGCAAGTGAACCTGAAACATGCGGCACTGCAAAAGAAAAAGACACTTGGTCAGATACTTTGCCAAAAATAAGGGAAGACGCCAAGTGTTCATAATTCAAAACGCAGCCGAGACACTGGACGCAGGAGTTATCATCCGCGTCCAGACCTGCGAACTTGCACCAAAACGCAGAAGAGATACTGGACGCAGGAATTTTTCGAATCCGCGTCCAGACCTGCAAAGCCGCGTTCTGCAAACCAAGACTTATGAAAATTCTAAGTACTTGGACTCAAACGCCAGATTCTACAAAATCGGCGGTTGAAGACACAGAACGCAAGGATCAAATCCGCGTTCTGCAAACCAAGACTTGTGAAATTTCAAAGTGCTTGGACTCAGACGCCAGATTCATCAAATCGGCGCCTGATGGCACAAAACGCGGCACAGAACGCATGGATCAAATCCGCGTTCTGCAAATCGCGTCCAGAGACCTTCACAATTAGAAATATTCTAAGTGAAGGATCCAGAATGCAGAGTTCACCAGCGTCGGATCATCAGGCCCGCGCCCCGGTTATCATCTCAAGGACAGCGTCCGAGAATCAAACACGATCTTGTGTTAAAGGTTCTTAGGGTCCTATGAACATTTTTTAATGGCGGAACCCACGCCGAAGGTACATTTTTACCTCGGAAAACACCCTCCTGCGCAGAGGAAGCATCTCTCTCAGCCTCGCGACGGTCGCCCTTGAGGATGATGCAGTCGGTTTCGTCTTGGGAGCCATCGATGTTCAGAAATCCGAGTTCGAAGATGGACAGATGAACAAACAAGAGGAGGGAAGCTCTCTTTTCTCAGCAAATGCGTTCGGAGAAGAAGATGCGTCTCTCTAATTGTTGCCTTTTATAGGCACAGAGATTCGCGAAGATACGCAGCGTTTGGCCCAATAAACGCTGCAGCGAATCGCTGCCTGACGTGTGGAGCCAAATCATTGTTTGAACAGGGAAGATCATGCGTCGCGACCCCGCCACAAGTCAGAAGTTGACACGTGGAGCAGTTCATTTAATGAACCGGGAGATCCGCGCGCCAAAAGCGAAATCTCGCCGTTTTCCCAGGCCAGCTGGCGGCGTAATCATGACATGGCACAGGTGCGCGCCCCAAAGTACGCGGCTCTTCGGTGGACATGCCCCATCAGCATCATCATAAATGCACCCAGAAAATCGCGTCTGCATTTCAAGAGATGCGTCTCTCCAAAGTCCGCGTCCCCTCAAACGGGCCCAACGTCGCGTCTACCCCATGGAAGTCGCGTCTTTAAAGCAGTCTCTGCTTTTTCAAAAGGGAACCTGCGTCCAGTCTCCTGCTTCTGCAAGTCAGTTCAACAGTACACTGACGCAAACAGACAACCAACCACTCCCGGCCAAAAGCGCACCCGTGACAGACTAAAAGCAATCGGGGAGGTCTAGACTGTGTATCTAGACTCTCCAAAACACGATCAACTCTGACGGCTTCAAAGAGTTCAACAGTACACTCACGAAGACCAATTCCAGATAAGATCAAACCCGAAGCATCAACAGTCCAGTCATAAAACGCGAACACGGCTAAAGATCCAAAGTATTTCAAAATCCGTCCCATTCAACTGCGGAATATCAGAAACTTTGGAGGGGGTTCTGTAGGCTGTCTAAAAATGACCAACAGACCAGCCATTAAGGAAGCAGAGTCTCAAGCTCTAGACGCGAGAAATCGATGCTCGCGTCTCAGCATTAAGACGCGTTGGCTCTACACCCGCGTCACAACGTTCAGACGCGTCGGCCCGAAGCCCGCGTCTCAGTATCAAGACGCGTAGGCCCGAAGCTCGCGTCTCAAACTTCAAGGCGCGTTGGCTCGACGCCCGCGTCTCAAACTTCAAGGCGCGTTCGGCCCAACGCCCGCGTCTCAGTTGCAACTGCCCTGATTGCGGGGCCAGTCACGCGCGCATGTAGCGGGTAGTGGCCCCTCATTCGGGAGCGTTTTCAGGAGGCACCTTCACCCCCTGAGATCCCTATAATTAGCCTTGTTTGCTATGAAGAGAGGATCGGAGTTTTTGGAGAGACACAGGGATAGAGGCTTGAGAGGATCGAAGCTTGGCAGAAGATCAGAGTTTTGAAGAGAGAGAGCTTTGAGATAGGGCATCATCAAAATCGATCGAATCCAGGCAGAAGGATCATCAAGAGAGAAGCACGACTCTTCAGCGAGCTTACTGAGTACTAGCTGCTCTTCGCCTACCTCCTCTTTGAGAGTTTTGGTAGACGGGGCTGAGTTACTCTTTCTACCAACCGAAGAGAAGACCCCCGACGGTCCAGGACGGTCATCTGGTCAACGGAGAACAAGATTCACTCTCCATCGCCACACGAAGAACCCAGCTTTAAACAAAGGGAAGATTCAGACATCCTCCCTCCCTTGTAACTGGAAAAGAGGGAAGAGTAGTTCTTTTGGTTGTAATCGTTTCGCTTGAATCAAGGAAATCTTTTACAGCTAAAACCACTTTCTCCGACCACCAAACTTTTCCGGCCCCTACACAAGCATGGACTCCTTCCTCCATGAAAGCTTCCTCCACTCTCAGTTACAAAAATTACAAAAGAAAACAAAATAAAAACCTAACCTAGATTACAAGTTAGCCTAAAATCCTAGATTTAGCTCTGTAGATTCTGTACGCCCTTCTCGGTTGCACTGCAGGGGTATTTATAGGTGCAGAAGGAGGTAGAGTCCCAACACAACTCTCCCACGAAAACTGGTAGATGGATTTGACAGGATTGCCGCGGAAACGCGGCTTGGGCCGCGTTTCCGCGGCCAAGTCATGTCGGTTGGCCACGCGCTTTCGCGCGTGGCCTCCTCTGGTCCGTCCATCTGGGCGTTTCCTTCTGGAAGCTGCATCTTGACTCTTCATTTTGGATTTTCGGGATAACTTAGAAATCAAGTTACCCTAAATTCAAATCCCTTTAAAAACGAATCTCATCCTTGCACTCTTATTTATCCTCATCCACCAAGCATTTAGGGTTGAATAGAATTCTATCCTTTCCCTCTTTGTAGTATTTGCAATATTTACACTTTGTATTTGCACTTTTGCACTTGGGCTTGGACTTGGGCTTGGATATGGGCTTTTGGGCTTCATTAAGCTTTTATTCTTTATTTAATTAAACACTGAAGGCCTGCACACAATAAATCATAAAATATTAGTAAATGTGCAGAATTATAGGAATAAATATGAAAATGTGATGGCAAATGTAATGATAAAAATGCACTTTTCACTACCAATCAGACAACCACCATATTTTGGAGAATTAGAGCATAGTTCTTTAGTTTGGTAACTATCTCTAAACTCCTATTTTATTTACATGCTTTTTTCATATATGATATTTTTAGCATGTTCATGTTTTATTTATTTTGTGCTTCATGAGGTATATAACTTGTTTAAATGTAGTTTTTGTCAAAACTTGTGTATATACGTGTACATGTAGTGAGCCACATTTGATTCATATATGTTTGCACTTCATTGTTCATTTGTACTCACTATATGCACTTGTATAGCCTAGTTTTGATGATTCTTTCATTTACACTTGTTTTGCCTATTTCATGTTTTACTTCATGTATATGCAATTTTTATTCAAATCTAATAAATATACATGTATACCCCTTGAGTCATTTGCCTTCATGCTATTTATCTTATGGACTCTTTTTTTTTTGGGATATGTATGCATATTATTAGTTTTGGATAAAAACATACATATACCTAGAAGTTTGTTTTAAGATGAAAAATGAATTTTATGATTTTCATTTTTATATGAAAAATAAATTTTCATGTTTTTCACTTGTTTAAATGATATTTGTTTTTGAGGTTCATTGACTATTTTCATGAATATGCTATTCACATGTTGTTTGTGCACTCATATTTAATTTATTTTCTCATGACTATGTTTTCATGAGTCTTTATGAGCTTTATAGATCTTGAGTGACAACTCCTATATATTTAGTATGTTTCATGATATACTTATGATTTGGTTTCATGTTTTGAAGGATCTTTAATTAATTTTTTAAAAATTATTTTAACTAGTTATTTATTCTTCATTTGATAGTGTTTTCACTATAAAAATATTTTTCAAACTCTATTTTTGAAAACCCCTACCAACCCCTTTATGGAGGACGGATGGGAGACCATGCCTTGTATGCCTATTGAAAATCTCTTATTTTGTGCATGTATAGGGTGGTTTATTATGAGTTATATATTTGATTTACATCATATTTTCAATTGGCATCTCAATTGATATTTTTTGTATATACTCATATTTTATTTTTTATATATGTATGCTCATTTCATATAATATCAATTTCTATTGGTATTTTCATTTTCATACATATATATGATTTATTTGTGCTTGATTTATAAGATATTTACATGTTTAAAGCACAAAGTATGTTTATGCTAAGCTTAATTCAAATCTTAATTTTCAATTGATTTCTTAATTGGTACTTTTTATATAAGCTTATGCATTATCTTCAATTGGTATTTTTTTTACAATTGGTATTTTTTTTATTATTGATATCAAAATGTATAATATATTTCAATTGGTATCTATTGAAATATTTTCTTTCATTGGTATCAAAATTTCATTGTTATTTCAATTGGTAAAATGTTTTCAATTACCATTAGAATTCAAAATTTGTATTGTTTAGTTACAATTGGATTCTTAAAAATGTTTGGATATGTTTTAGTTCCAATTGGTATCTCAAAAATTTGTTTGTTTACAAAGGTATCTCAAAATGTGTTTTATTACCTTAAGTAAAATTTGTGTTAAAAATGTTTTGATATGATTGCCTATATGCAAGGGGAGCTTAACATCTCTTCTACATATAGATTCATGTTGAGTGTATCTGATATTGAGGAGCTTGAAAACTCTTCTCTATGCGGTACATGTGTGTAGGGGGAGCTTCACATCTCCTCTTATGCATTGCATATTATGCGTTATGTGAGTTAGGGCTTGTCATCCCTTCTTCATGTAATGCATATATGTAGGGAAGTTTGAAAAACACCTAGAGGGGGGTGAATAGGTGTGATTGCTAATCTTAAAAATTTTAACTCTCTAAATGCGGAACCTAAAACAAGTGAGGCTCAACTTAGTACAATTCAACAAGTGTAGCCGAATTCCTCTTGCGAGGCTCTGGACTAAACTCCTCTTGATTCCCCTTGATATGGGCTGAGGCGCTATGTGAAGCTCTTGTTGGATGAGTACGGGATTGGCACACACAAGTATGAAATGAATGATATGAAGAATGATGCAAACACAATAATAAATGGCAAGAATTACAAGCAAGTAAATAGTAGCACAAGAGAATTAAACAATATCACAAGTATGCAATAGAAATCAATAAGGAGCTATTGAAAAGTAAAGCAAGAATTAGACGCAAAGGCAATCACAAACAAAGTGATTTGTTTCGAGGTTCGAGCCACCGCTCTACTCCCCGCCTTCACCTCCGTGAAGGGTTTCCACTATCCACCGAGGACGCCTTTACAATTTGGTCTACCGAAGACCGAGCACCGAGCTCCACCGAGTACAAAGGACCTCTACCGAAGAGGTTGCACCACAAGGAAAGGATTACAAGAACCAAGTGATCACAACAAGATCACTACACTATTTCTCAAACTCTTTTACAAACACTCTCACTTCAATTACAACTTCACTATAGAATGAGTATAGGATTTTTGGCTCTATGAAGTGTGGTGAGAAAAACTTCAGTTGTAGAGTGATATTAGTAATCAAACACAACTGAAAAACAGGCTCAAAAAGAATTGGAATGAAAGCTTTAAACTCTTTTCTTTTCTCTTTTGAAAACAACACAAACTTGAGGATTTTTCTTAGTGATATGAGAGAGAGACTTCTCCTCTATTTATAGGGTTAAAAATAGGTTAAAAACAATTTCTTTTGGTCTTATTTTCTCTGAAAAAGCTCCCCAACAACTCTCCAAAAATCTGTTAAAGCTGAAAACAAAAACAGTTTTTCAGAATAGCCCAAAGAGGAAAGAGCCGTTAGGCTATAGCAGGCTTGGCGGTCGACCGGTCCGGTCGACCGCAAGGCCAGCTGCAAAGAGCCGTTGGCTCTCGGTCGACCGGTCCGGTCGACCGTCCCAAAAAGAGGAAACACAGTTTCCTTCTTCCGGTCGACCGGTCCGGTCGACCGAAACAAACTGTGAGCAATTTGCTCTCCGTCGGTCGACTGGGCCGGTCGACCGACAGACATGCACAAACAGTGCATGTCCAGACACATCGCCGGTCGACCGGGCCGGTCGGCCGGAGTTGCCTGAAACTGAAAAATTGGGCTGGTTTTTGAGTTAGAAAAATTTTGAGAAATATTTTAAAAATACATATAGCTAAGTATTATGCAGAAAATAGTTTATACACATGTTTTATACAAGATTTTCAAGATATAAAGCTTTTGGTACATGTATATATAAACTAAGGCATAAAACTTAGAAATAACCATTTTTAAAACATAGGAAATATATGAAACAAGTGTGTGTGCAAATCCTAGAGCCAAATTTCATATACTCAAACTTTAACATTCTATTTCTTACAATGTTTCTAAGGACTTCAAGATCTTCAATAGGCTTCTTCATATAATCTTCAACACTTGTTCCTTGAGCCCAATTGGAGTTGACTTGAGTCCAAATCCTTGTATTTGTGAGAGAAGACTTCTAGAATGAATAGAAATCTGAAACACACTTAAACAACAAATGTTATTAGTACAAATAACTAATATGTTTTGTAATCATCAAAATACACTAATCATGGGTGATTGTAACCTTGGGCCAACAATCTCCCCCTTTTGATGATGACAAATCATATAGGTTATTTAAATAAACATGGAAGAGGAGTTTGAAAAACTCCCCCTCAAATAATGCTATGTATAAAAATTTGACTCTGGAAGCACAATACATAAAGCATTCAAGGCAAAATAGTTTTGTCAAAAACTTAAATAAACAAACTTAACAAACTCAATCAAACTCTTAAACTTATTCAAATTCAAATCAAACTCTTAAACAACTTATTCTCCCCCTTTTTGTCATACATCAAAAAGGGTTAAAATACCAATTTAAAAATAAATTTATTTTTAAGAATCCATAATGCAAACATTCAACTCACCACAAATAAATGAAAATCTAGCATAGTCTAATGGTTTAGTAAAAATATCGGCAAGTTGAAAATCGGTAGAAACATATTCAATCTCAATATCACCTTTCTCATAATGATCTCTAAGAAAGTGATACCTAATGTCAATGTGTTTGGTTTTACTATGTTGATTTGCATTCTTTGTCATGTGAATAGTACTAGTATTATCACAAAATATTTTAACATGATCAAAGTGTAAATCATAGTCAAGGAGAGTATGTTTCATCCAAAGAACTTGTGCACAACAAGCTCCGGCTGCAACATACTCCGCCTTGGCGGTTGATAGGGCTACCGAATTTTGCTTTTTGGAAGACCAAGATACAAGACAATTACCTAAGAATTGACATGTTCCATTTGTGCTCTTCCTATCTACCCTACAACCCGCATAGTCGGCATCCGAAAAACTCTTCATTTCAAATAATCCGGTTTTAGGATACCACAAACCCATTTCAATAGTGCCCTTAAGGTATCTAATTATGCGTTTAACCGCAATTATGTGAGATTCTTTAGGACAAGATTGAAAACGTGCACAAAGACAAACGGAAAACATAATATCCGGCCTACTAGCCGTCAAATAAAGCAAGCTACCAATCATGCTACGATATAATTTAATGTCTACACTTTTACCTTGTTCATCCTTGTCAAGCTTTGTAGTTGTTGCCATGGGAGTTTTGCTTACTTTCGACCCTTCAAGCCCAAACCTTTTGATTAGTTCCTTTGTGTACTTGGCTTGATTGATGAAAATCCCATCCTTCTTTTGCTTGATTTGGAGTCCAAGGAAATAGTTGAGCTCCCCCATCATAGACATTTCAAATTCATCCTTCATGCATGACTCAAAAGCTTTGCAAAGAGATTCATTAGTAGAACCAAAAATAATATCATCTACATAAATTTGCACAATAAGAATATCTTTTTCTACATGTTTAGTAAACAATGTTGTGTCAAGTTTACCTTTCTTAAAACCATTTGAAATCAAAAATGAAGAAAGTCTTTCATACCAAGCCCTAAGAGCTTGTTTTAAACCATAAAGAGCTTTATCTAATTTAAAAACAAAATCCGAATGTGTAGGATCAACAAACCCGGGGGGTTGTTCAACATACACCTCCTCTTTAATAAATCCATTTAGAAAAGCACTTTTAACATCCATTTGAAATAATTTGAAATCTTTATATGAGGCAAAAGCTAGTGTCATCCGTATGGTTTCAAGCCGTGCTACGGGTGCAAAGGTTTCTTCAAAATCGATCCCTTCGATTTGAGTGTAACCTTGGGCAACTAACCTAGCCTTGTTTCTAACTACATTACCAGATTCATCCAACTTGTTCTTAAAGATCCACTTAGTACCAATTGTTGGTCTATCGTGGGGCCTAGGAACAAGGTGCCAAACTTGGTTGTGCTCAAATTGATTGAGCTCCTCTTGCATGGCTAGCAACCAATATGAATCGGCCTCGGCTTCGAGGACATTTTTGGGTTCAATATGAGAAATGAATGCATAGTTACCACAATAGTCATGAAGTCTAGATCGAGTAGTTACCCCTTTTGATACTTCACCTATGACGAGGTCCTTGGGATGATGTGGATTGTATCTCCAATCCTTTGGTAGTGGTTGAGTAGGCTCCACCTCATGTGTTTGATTTTCATTTCCTTGTGCCTCTTCCACCTTAGCTTCGCTTCCTTCATCATCCTTTGGTTTGTCTCCCATAGTAGAAGCATCCTCCAAGGTCACTTTCTCCAAACCTTCATCCAATGCATCTATTTCTACAACATTCTTAACAAACTTGTTAGATTCCTCAAACTTAACATGAATAGACTCTTCAATAGTCAATGATGATCTAATGAAAACTCTATAAGCCTTACTAGTGTTTGAGTAACCTACAAAAATAGCCTCATAAGATCTAGCATCAAACTTTCCTAAATTATCTTTTGTGTTTAAAACAAAGCATTTGCAGCCAAAAACTTTAAAATAGGAAACATTAGGTTTTCTAGAAAAATACATTTCAAAAGAAGTTTTAGTAGTATTTTTGCACAAGAAAACACGATTTGATATATAGCATGATGTATTTACGGCCTCGGCCCACAAATAATGTGGTAGACCATATTCACTTAGCATTGTCCTAGCCATCTCTTGTAATGTTCTATTTTTCCATTCAACTACTCCATTTTGTTGTGGAGTTCTAGGACAAGAAAGTTCATGCTTTATTCCATGTTCATCACAAAAAGTGGTAAAGGGTTGGTTAATGAATTCACCTCCTCTATCACTTCTTATTCTCAAAATCGAAACATCTTTTTCTTTTTCAACTCTTTTCTTAAAAGTTTGGAAATACGAAAATGCTTGGCTTTTATGTTCAAGAAAGAAAACCCAAGTAAATCTTGAAAAGTCATCTACCAAAACATAAGCAAATCTATTCCCTCTTAGACTTTTGGTTTGTGTAGGGCCAAAAAGATCCATATGGATTAACTCCAAAGGACGTGATGTCATGATATCCTTAATTGACTTGAAAGAAGACTTAGTTTGTTTCCCAAATTGACATGCGTCACAAACTCGGTCTTTTTCAAAATTCAAGCAAGGAATACCTTTCACCATTTCCTTTGTGTTTAACCTAGAAATGTGATCAAAAGAAATATGCCCTAATCTCCTATGCCACAACCAAGAGTCATCATCGAGGGCTTTCAAACAAGTAATATTACAAGACATATTTAACATATCAATCATATAAACATTACTTTCACGAAAACCGGAAAATACACAAACATTAGAAGTTCTATCAATTACTTTACAAGCAACATTATCAAAAACAATATCAAAACCTTTATCACAAAGTTGACTAACACTCAAGAGATTATGCTTGAGGCCATCAACTAAAACTACATTTTCAATTAAAGGAGAGGTGCCAAGTTTTACATTACCAATACCGATGATTTTACCCTTGGCGTCATCTCCGAAGGTGACGGTGCCACTTTCATGATATCTTGATAGGGTTGCAAAGTTGTTGATGTCCCAAGTCATGTGCCTTGAGCAACCGCTATCAAGATACCACAATCCTCTACGTCGTTGGGATTTGGAAAGTACCTACATCATTTAACATAATTGTTGATTTTGGTACCCAAACTTTCTTGGGTCCTTTAAAGTTAGTGCCTCGAACCCAAACATTATGACGTGAAATGTTTAATCTATCATAGCAAAAATTGGCTAAGTGCCCTTTCCGTCCACAATGTGAACATGAGAACACTCTACCATACATGAATGCATGATGTGTATGTGTAGTGTGAGCATGTTTTAGGGTTTTGCCATGTTGTTTAGGTTGTGTAGCATGAACATGAGCATTTTTCTTTGGGGCTTGTTTCTTAGGAAACATAGCCTCAATTTCTTCTTGTTAAACTCACAATCTTTCAAAACAACACTTAATGAGTCTAATCTTTCCTTAAGCATAGTAACTTCATTTGAATCAATTAGTGGGGCCTTACCTTTGCAAGAAATCTTATATTTTTCAAAATCATTTTTGGTAGTGGCCAAAGTGGAAACCAAATCATCTTTTTCTTTTGTAAGAGTAAAAACTTGAAGACTTAAAGATTCATTATCCTTTTTCATTTTAAGATACTTTTTCTTTAAGAAATCATAGTTTTGTGACAACTCAACAAAAGCCTCTTCTAACACATCCATAGAAAGTTCATTATCATGAGAAGGGGAAGAGGTTACCTTGCTTGTGCCTTCATTAGCCATGAAGCACATGTTGGCGGTGTCTATTTCTTCCTCGAATTCGGTCTCCGAATCCCAAGTTGCCTTCATAGCCTTCTTCTTGTAAGGCTTCTTTGAAGTGGAGGGCTTAGCTTTGTCTGGACACTCCGCCACAATGTGTCCCGGTCTTTGGCAATTGAAGCACACAATCTTCCTTTCTTCTTTGCCTCCTTGCCATCTTCTTCTACCTTGGTACTTCGCCTTGTTGTACATCCTCCGGACATTCTTAACAAGGAGTGAGAGCTCCTCATCATCTTCTTCTTCATCATCTTCATCGGAGTGTGTAGCTTGACTCTTGAAGGCGATAGTCTTCTTTTTGGAAGGAGCCATATCCTCCCTTGCTTTCCTTTCCATCTCATGGGTTTTGAGGTTCCCAATGAGACCTATAAGCTCCATCTCTTCATTGTCGTTGAGTTCCTTCAAGGTTGTTGCTTTAACTTCCCACGAAGGAGGAAGAGCCCGGATGATCTTCCTTACTCTTTGATCATTGTTGATATCTTCACCTAAAGAAGAGAGTCCATTAGTAATCTTGGTAAATCTTGTAACCATATCATCTATGGTTTCATTTTCTTGCATGCTAAACGTTTCATATTGGGACCGAAGAAGGTCAATCTTAGCCTTCTTTACTTGTGAGGTCCCCTCATGTGTGACTATCAAATGTGACCAAATCTCATATGCGGATTTGCAATGAATAACCCTAGAAATGTCATCATCATTAAGGGCTTGTAGAAGTGCATAGTGAGCTTTGGCATTGGCATCGAATTCCTTAGTCTCTATTTCGGACCAAGTGGATTCGTCACCGGGGGGTACACTAAAGGACTTAGTCACGGCTTTTGCAACTCGGCTACCTAGAGATTGCAAAAACACGGTCATCTTAACTTTCCATATGGGAAAGTTAAGTCCATCAAACTTAGGAGGGGTCTTAATTCCATCGGCCATTTTTACTATATGAAAATGAATGAAATGATTAGCAAATTAGGATCTTCTCTAAGGTTGTTAAATCAAATCCTAGAGTCCAAGCTCTGATACCAATTGAAAAACACCTAGAGGGGGGGTGAATAGGTGTGATTGCTAATCTTAAAAATTTTAACTCTCTAAATGCGGAACCTAAAACAAGTGAGGCTCAACTTAGTACAATTCAACAAGTGTAGCCGAATTCCTCTTGCGAGGCTCTGGACTAAACTCCTCTTGATTCCCCTTGATATAGGTTGAGGCGCTATGTGAAGCTCTTGTTGGATGAGTACGGGATTGGCACACACAAGTATGAAATGAATGATATGAAGAATGATGCAAACACAATAATAAATGGCAAGAATTACAAGCAAGTAAATAGTAGCACAAGAGAATTAAACAATATCACAAGTATGCAATAGAAATCAATAAGGAGCTATTGAAAAGTAAAGCAAGAATTAGACGCAAAGGCAATCGCAAACAAAGTGATTTGTTTCGAGGTTCGAGCCACCGCTCTACTCCCCGCCTTCACCTCCGTGAAGGGTTTCCACTATCCACCGAGGACGCCTTTACAATTTGGTCTACCGAAGACCGAGCACCGAGCTCCACCGAGTACAAAGGACCTCTACCGAAGAGGTTGCACCACAAGGAAAGGATTACAAGAACCAAGTGATCACAACAAGATCACTGCACTATTCTCAAACTCTTTTACAAACACTCTCACTTCAATTACAACTTCACTATAGAATGAGTATAGGATTTTTGGCTCTATGAAGTGTGGTGAGAAAAACTTCAGTTGTAGAGTGATATTAGTAATCAAACACAACTGAAAAACAGGCTCAAAAAGAATTGGAATGAAAGCTTTAAACTCTTTTCTTTTCTCTTTTGAAAACAACACAAACTTGAGGATTTTTCTTAGTGATATGAGAGAGAGACTTCTCCTCTATTTATAGGGTTAAAAATAGGTTAAAAACAATTTCTTTTGGTCTTATTTTCTCTGAAAAAGCTCCCCAACAACTCTCCAAAAATCTGTTAAAGCTGAAAACAAAAACAGTTTTTCAGAATAGCCCAAAGAGGAAAGAGCCGTTAGGCTATAGCAGGCTTGGCGGTCGACCGGTCCGGTCGACCGCAAGGCCAGCTGCAAAGAGCCGTTGGCTCTCGGTCGACCGGTCCGGTCGACCGTCACAAAAAGAGGAAACACAGTTTCCTTCTTCCGGTCGACCGGTCCGGTCGACCGAAACAAACTGTGAGCAATTTGCTCTCCGTCGGTCGACTGGGCCGGTCGACCGACAGACATGCACAAACAGTGCATGTCCAGACACATCGCCGGTCGACCGGGCCGGTCGGCCGGAGTTGCCTGAAACTGAAAAATTGGGCTGGTTTTTGAGTTAGAAAAATTTTGAGAAAAATTTTAAAAATACATATAGCTAAGTATTATGCAGAAAATAGTTTATACACATGTTTTATACAAGATTTTCAAGATATAAAGCTTTTGGTACATGTATATATAAACTAAGGCATAAAACTTAGAAATAACCATTTTTAAAACATAGGAAATATATGAAACAAGTGTGTGTGCAAATCCTAGAGCCAATTTCATATACTCAAACTTTAACATTCTATTTCTTACAATGTTTCTAAGGACTTCAAGATCTTCAATATGCTTCTTCATATAATCTTCAACACTTGTTCCTTGAGCCCAATTGGAGTTGACTTGAGTCCAAATCCTTATATTTGTGAGAGAAGACTTCTAGAATGAATAGAAATCTAAAACACACTTAAACAACAAATGTTATTAGTACAAATAACTAATATGTTTTGTAATCATCAAAATACACTAATCATGGGTGATTGTAACCTTGGGCCAATAAAGTTAACTTAGCGTCTTCCTCTTCATGAATATATATCACATATATCTTTTATTGATTGATTTGAGTTCACCCCTTTGTTGATTTTTTTTTGTTTCTAACAAAGAGGGGGAGAAACATTTTTTTGTGTTTACTTTAACCCTTTGTTGATGATTGACAAAAAGGGGAGAAGTATTTTAGTATATATGCATATTTTTTTTCCTTATGCATGTTTTCCTTGCTTTATATATTAAGTGGGAGAAAGATTTCTTGTTAAGATTTCTTGTTTTATGCATATTGTTTTGTTTTGCAAAAAGGAGAAAGAATTTGATGAGTTTTATGCTTGATTGGCATGTTTATCTACTTATGTTTGCATACATGTTTGTGTAATTTTATGTGCTTTATTGCTATATATTTATTTATTGCTATGCATGAGTTAAGGGGAAGCATCTTTGAAGCTTTACTTTAATCCATGCATATATAACTCTATGAGTTTTGTCATCATCAAAAAGGGGGAGATTGTTGGCCAAAGGCCCATCACTCTAGTTTTGATGATGATGAACTCATGTAGTTATATTACTAATGATCTTATGTTTAATTAGTCTCAGATTTATGATCAAGATCTTAGTTGGTGTTTAGCTTCAACAAAGGATTATAAGTCAAGTTTTGGAGCTAACACGGTTTGATTCAAGAGCTTGTGCATCAAGACCACATCAAGTACTCAAGAGGAGTCTAACTTTTTGGATCAAGTTTGGACCAAGTCAAGAGGAGAAGAAGACTTCAAGTGAAGACCTTCAAGATCAAGATTTGAGTCTAGGTTTGTTTTTGTTAAGATTTTATTTTTAGATAAAATGTAAATGATAGAATAGTTGGTGGATTGCTCAAGTATACCATATACACATACACTCTTGATTTAGATGAGTTTTTATAAAAGAATTTTCATTTTGGAAAAGACTTTTCATTTTGGAAAAATACCGGTTTGATTTTTGGAGTTTAATATATACATGTCTTTAAACAAAACCATTTTAGTGCTTAATGTAAAAAACATAGATATTTCATCATGTATGTGTAGTGGATCATTTCCATACACTATGCTTTAAAAGTGTTAAAATATCTTGTTTTTGTATTTAGAGAAGTTTTGGAAAAATAAGTTTTGAAAAACCAATTTAGAAAAATACAGTTTTTGTTTTTAGCCAAAATTTCTAAGTTACAAAAATCGTTCAAAATGTTTGTAACATGTCTTAATTTTACTCAAACATATTTGTTTATCAAAGTATAATATTGAACCTATTTTTGTAGATTTTTCGTGAATTTATGGGATTTTATTTTAGATGAAAAGCCAAGTTTTAAATCCTTAAAAAGATCTATCCTGGCTTCTGCCGGTCGACCGGATCGGTCGACCGAGCTAGGAGTCGGTCGACCGAGTCGGTCGACCGACGTGCACATACGTGCACGCCAGTCTGGCTAGTGGGCCGGTCGATTGACCCGGTCGACCGCCAGAGAGCTTCTCTCTCTGGAAAGCCCCGGTCGACCGGGCCGGTCGACCGAGGCTCTAACGGTCAGAATTCTGATTGTTGGCGGTCAATCGGGCCGGTCGACCGACAGCCGTCAGGGCTGCTGATTTGGCCCCAATGGCTAGTGTTTGAGAAGCCTATTTAAAGGGGCTTCCTTGGGCTGTTTTGTAGAAGATTTTTGGAGAGTTTTTAAGATAGTTTTTCATACTCTATTAAGAGGTTTTCTCCACTTGTTTGAGAGCAAATATTTCCAATCAAAAGGAAAGTTTATCAAGAGTGTTTTCAAAGTGATTTCTTGTGTTTTCCTCCACACATTCCATCCTTGTTTTTCTAACAAACACTTGAGCTATCCATTGATATATTCATCCTATAGGAGTGTTATTGTGAGATTATTTTTAGGTGATCAAAGTGTTGTGATCACCAAAGACTTCATCTTTGTTTTTGAGGAGGCGGACGTGTGTGTTCGCATTATTTTGGGTTCTAGTGGGAACTCGATGTTTGAGGTGCGACCTCGGCGAGCTTGTGGGCTTGCGGTGTGTTCGGGGACATGAGAGGGACTAGAAAGTCCAAGAGTTCTAGTGGGAACTCCTTGTAGGTGTTGTGGCACCGAGTGATCTGGTGGGATCGGTTTATAGTGGAAATCCTTCAAGTGTTGAAGGCAGGGATGTAGAGCAAGTGTGCTCGAACCTCGAAACAAATATCCCATGTTTGCGATTGCTCTCTCTCTCTATCTCTTACTTGTTTATATCTTGCATGCTTATATTGCTTTCATCTTTTTATGTTTGATATTTATTTGTGCCCTTATTGATATATGCTTGGGGATTGTTTGCTAACACTAGTATTCAACCAAGAGAGCCAACGCGGCACCTCAACTCTTATTTAGAAGAATCTTGAGGAGTTAGTCCAGAGCCCTTCACGGGGAATCTGGCTACACTCTTGTGTTA
The DNA here is from genome assembly GCA_038442645.1 of Agave tequilana. NCBI lineage: Eukaryota > Viridiplantae > Streptophyta > Magnoliopsida > Asparagales > Asparagaceae > Agave > Agave tequilana. Next base: position 99,996 of record JAVJIF010007443.1, on the reverse strand, counting down.
TACTTGGTGTTTAGTTTAAGAAGCTTTAGTTTGCATTAAATAAGTTTTAATTCCGCATTAATTGTCCATTAGATTTTCTCATCACCTATTCACCCCCTCTAGGTGATTACAATCTCGTCATCCCAGTGGGGACAAGCGGGGTATCAACCTGTGACGGTACATCCCGTCCACTGTTGCTTGGGACCAATCCCCACAACTTCTCCAAGCCAGCAATCGGTATTCAACCAGCTGCCGGTTCAAACTTCTAAGAAACCTAAGTCTCGAAAGAAGAAGACAGTGAAGGTGCCTCACCTCGCAGCTGCCTCTGTCAACATGATAGGCAGAGGAAGGGATCTACTACGATCTCAAAGAAGGAAATAGGGGGTTCGCACTCCCTCATTCAGTTCTCCAAGGCCCGACTATAGCCCTGGCTTAGGTCAGGTTCTGGTCGAACAAAAGGGTTCCTTCCAAGATACGACATCCTATAATTATGGACAACCTTCTTCCTCAGAAGCTATGTTGCCAGAGCCATTGAGACACCAATTCCAATGGTCCGATGATGAAGAAGAAGCCAGCGGCTATGCTTCCTTTACCACCATCAGCTCTGTTCAGGCAAAGTTTGTATTAGCCAATATGGCTGATAACAACAATGATGTTGATCTCCGTCATCGCATGGAGGCATAGGAGTAGACTTCCAAGGCCAAGCAAGAAGCCTTGGACAATATCCAGTAAATATTGGCTCAGCTCCTGACAAACCGGAATAATGATAACACAACCGGTAGTAATCACGTAAATGAGGAGAACAACAACAATGAACCTCCTAAGATAGATCATTCAAAGGAGGGCTCTTCAATCGATGCCAAAGTGATCAAAGACATCCAAGCTTAGATCGCATCACTGGCCCAAAGGGATGAACTGAAGAAAGTAGGGGCAATCTGTCCTTACCCCTTGGAATGGGATTCAGTCCCATATCCGCCAAAGTTCAAGCCACCAATGTTGCACTCGTATGATGACAAGAGCTCGCCAAATCAGTACATTTACTACTTCCGATCGCAAACCGGTAATGTAGTAGGTAATGATACTATCATGACCAGACTGTTCATTGGCACCCTTAAGGGGTAGCCTTTGATTGGTTCAGGAGTCTCCCTGCGAACTCCATCAATTCCTGGCTCGACTTGAAAACCCGATTCCTCTCCCGATTCTACGAGGATGATACCGAGGTGACCATGGACACACTCCTTTCGGCAGTCCAGGAAGGAGGAGAATCTGTACGGGATTACATAGAGAGATTCCACAACCTTTCTCTCATGTGCCCTGCAGGTATGCCGTTGCCTATGTTGCTTCAGACGTGTAGGCATAACTTTCTCGACCAAGTGGAAGTTCGCATGGGAGCCGTCAAAGCCCACACTTGGAAGGAGCTTATTGAACAAGCTGAGATAGCTGAAAAATTAGCTAAAAAGTTTGAGACCCTTAAAAGCAGGTGGGGAATCAACAACAAAAGCTATGATACAGCTGAATCTTTTGATACATCAGCATTGAAAGTATATGGAGGAACTCGATCAAAGAAAGGTAACTCCAACAGGACTTCGGAGTATCAGAGACAATACTCCTTCAAAGATGAGCATGTGGTGACACTTTTCCACTTACTTAACAAAGGCAACAAGCTCATGTTACCAGAGGCTAGACGCCTAGATGAAGTGGGACAAACAAACGATCCCAACTATTGTCTTTTTCATAGGATGGTTCATCATCCTACTTGCAGGTGCAATATCCTTAAAGACAAAATCCAAGCACTAATCGAAGCAGGTGTTTTGACTCTGAAGTCAGAACATAAAAAGGCCACTGCCTAACTCCTAACTTGAAAGGGAGTATGGAGGTAGTCAACTCTACTTCCAAAAGCCATGGGTCTTATCCCATCAGCGGCTAAAACAATAAGACTCAAGCCAGTTCAAAGCTAAAGGCAAGTCTTGCAATGTCTCTCGCAGCAGATGACACCGCACCAGCAACTCCTCTCAACAGCTGTGAAGAGGAGGCAACCGTCTCAACCGCTATTTGATAGTCGACGGTACTAGATCTGGCAACTAACTTGTGACAGTACAACCAGACCCCGACGAGACACAACAGCCAACGATGTCGGAAAACGTGCAGGGGTTGGAATATGTCATTCCACAAACCAAATGAGGACAACCTTTCGTAGTAGAGGCAGTCTACTCGAGTGGAGCTTATCGCCTAGCGAATCCAAACGGTGACACGCTCCTGATGCCAATCAACGACAAGTGCTATACATGATCACGTTAACATTATACCCTGATTAAAGAAGTACTATACATGATCATGTTAACATTACACCTCTGATCATCAAGTCGGACTCGTTTGACTGTTTCATCTCCTCAAGGAGTCCTTTTCCACAGATGGAATCAATTTCAACCATCTTTGCATTCTTCTTTCGGTAAATCAATTCAGCTTCACAATGATCTTGAATGAGTCGAATTCATCGAAGAAGGTTCGTAGTGTATCCTTGCAGGACCTTTCTAATGTTTCCACATTCATGTTCAGATTTGATAATCCAGCTGTGATTAAAGTCTTGATTATGACGAACAAAAGTGAAACTCCACGAGGAATCTTGACTTACTCGATATATTTCCTGTGAAGTTTATACTCCATATCTAGACACGTAGATCAGCTAAGAATCAGAGTCTTGATGAACCAAAGGTGACGCTCCACGAGAAATGTCGATCTACCCGACAAATTTCCCATGAAGTTTAGACATAACTCTTTAATCTCCGGCGAGATTTTAAAGGTCACTGTGGAATACAGAAATGTTCACTTCATGTGACACGATCTGAAGCTTTCAGTGAATAAGGATAAAGGAAAACATTAGCTTCTAAGCCCAATTAAAATCCTCAACAACTCATCATGCTGAGGGGAATAGCATGGCTAGCCAAAATCAAACGATAGTTGGTAAAGGCAGATCAAATCCGTTGACAGCTGAGGATTTACTAAAAATTTTAAGGACCTGATCCCACTTTTTCCACCGAAGTCCCCTACCAGTTCTCGTCCATGGAATGGTAGGACCACAAAAGGCTGTATTCATTTTTCCAATGAAATGAATCACAGATCACAACTGTCATGCTTAAAGCTCTCGCTTCTGACAGTAAAATTTTTCCTGGCGGATCTTGCTAATATCCCTGGCAGAGCAAACTTCACTTGTCATTCTCTTCTATAGAATGACAAGTCCACTCAAATTGTTATTATGTTCAAATACCTCTAACAGTAAATGAATTCTTATCAAGTTAACATCACACCTCTGAAAGGTTGCTTTACAAATCCCCAAGTGGAGAAGCTGTCACGATCACTTCTGACAAAATCTCCTTTCAAATTCCCCAGAAAGGGATTTGGTTGTTACGTTAATGATTACCTCTGACAACTTTTTAGGGAATAATCCCTTCCCTACCGAATCCCCACAGAGTTCTTTTTGTCACGTTAATGATTACCTCTGACATATAATCTCTTATGAGATTCACTTTCTAACTCCCCAGCGAGTTTCTGGTAGACTTCCCTCAAAGTCTATTATTTCCCTTTCAAGTCCCCAATGGACTCTCTTGGTTGTCACGTTAACAATACACCTCTCATAATTTCTTCCAAATTGCATTCGAAGGCAATACCAATTTTCCCACGAAATTTATGATCAAATCCTATTTCCTCCAGTGGAATTCTTTCTTTTTACCGTTATGTCCAGTTCGTCACCTTTGAACGGTAGAAATGTAGTTTCTCAATCGGTTATGTCCATGTTACCTCTCAACTGAGAGGTAACCAAATCTCATCTTTCAGTCAAATAGGGACTATTTCTTTGTCATTATGTCTAGTTTGCTACCTCTGAACGGCAGGGTTATAAGTCTAGCAACTCCCAATCGGTTATGTTCATATTACCTTTGAACCGGCGGGTACCTAGATCTCTCGTTCTTATGGTACTTCAACTGTCATGTCTAGTTTATCACCTCTGAATAGATAAGTCCATAACTTTATTCTCCTTTCCCCCGTCAGGGCCGGAAGTTCTTGCTGTCATGTTAACATTAAACCTCTGAACAGTAGATTGCGAATCTGAGGTCCCTCAGTTGGTTATGTCCAGTCAACCACCTCTGAACCAATAAGACCGTAGATCTATTCTATCTTTGCAGTCCCTTGAGGACTATCTGCAAGTTAATGCGACTACCTCTGGCAGCGGATTCGATGTTTAGTGTGTCTTAGTCTATCATGTCCAGTTTATCACCTCTGAATAGACGGGTCCCTAAAATCAAATTCACCTCCTTTTTGTCATCATATCCAAATCATCACCTCTGAATGACAAAATTTTGAGCTTGGTAGTTTCTCAATTGGTCATGTCCAGTCAATCACCTCTAAACCGACAGATAGCCAAGTCTCCGCTTTTCATTTACTGTTATGTCCAGTTCGTCACCTCTGAACAGTAAACATTCCGGGTTTGATAATTCTAATCGGTTATGTCCAGTACGTCACCTCTGAACCGATGAATATCCATTCTCACCTTTCTTTATCGTTATGTCCAGTTCGTCACCTCTAAACGATAAGGCTTCGTGTCTGGTGATTCCTAATCAGTTATGTCCAGTTTGTCACCTCTAAACTGACGAATATTCAGATCTAACTTTCCAGTCCGGTAGGGACTCTTCTCGCTGTTATGTCCAGTTTATCACCTCTGAACAGCGAACCCTCTTTCCTAGCGATTCCTAACCTATTATGTCCACATTACCTCTGAACAGACGGATTCCTAGATTTGTTCCCCTTTGTCCCTAGTGAGTTCTCATACTTAGACTGATTTTACCATGCTCCTAACCTCTGAATAATTATCAATCATAGTTCTAATTTCTTTGGGGAATTCTACTTGGTGAATGCTCTCCCTTTTGAACACCCGAGGCAATTCAAAGTATTTCGAAATCTGAACCATCCCATTGCGGATTTACGAAAACTTTGAAGGGGGTCTTGTTGACACTCAAAAAAAGACAAACTCTCGACAGCTATCCAACCGGTCTGAACGATGTCTAACTTGTCAGCATTTACAAAAGACAAGTGGCAGACAAGCCGATGACCAGTTCTTCACCTATCTCAAAGGGACGAATCAGCAACTTGGACTCTACTGATCCAGTGAAGCGGACAGTAAGTCAAGATCGTCCTTAAAAGCCCGTGAGAAGGCCCAAGCAGGTCCAGAAATACTAAGTTAGCTCAACACTTAGTCTCGCACGAACCCACGAGATAAGTCTCGCATGAGAAACCAAGGTTACTTAGCATCGCAGGAAGCACCTTCATAGCCTCGCTGCGAGCTAACTTACAGGTTCGCCTGAAAATGCTCAGTTAACTCTACAGAAAGTTAGCTTCGCTCGAAGCTCCACACAGCCGCGCAAAACGTTGACTGGTAGCTTCGCCACAAGTTTTATCTAGCTCCGCTGAGAGCTTTCTTCTAACTTCGCTAGAAGCTTCTCCCAGCTCCGCTATGAGCTCAACGCAATGACTCCGCTACGAGTCCTTTATAGTCATTTTGACTAATCAAATCTCTAGATGAGATCATGTTGATTGAAATCAAATTTAGCAGTTGCCTGCCATGATCTTTTGACTCTCCTAATCAGGTAAGAAGATCAGGGGAGATCTCTCAATTAACTAGAGAGGATCAAGGGAGTATCCCTCATTTAGCGGAGCGAATCAAGGAATTGGCGCTACATGTTATTCTTAGCTTCGCAGAGCTGTTTCTAGCCTCACAACAAGGCTACTTTCCGGATGCGAAACAAATTGATTCAATCTGTTTCCAGATTTAGAGGGCGATTATACCCTGTTTCCCCTTATAAATAGCCTACCAGAGGTACACGAAGAGGGGAGACGGGCAAGGATAGAGAGGAGATTAGAGATCTACTCTCTCACTTCTAAGGCTAAGCTCAAGATCTTGAAAATATTCAAGTCCAAGAGGCTTTGAAAAGCATAAGCTTCTTTGGTGGCTTCAAAGCTTAAGCCAACAAGAGATCTACTCTCTCGCTTCCAAGAATTCAAAGAATTACTTCTCTAATCCTATAAGGATAAATTCAGGGTGCTGATACCCTAAGATCTTCCTCCCTCTCAAGGAATTTCTGGAACCAGGCGAGAAGGAATTCTCAAGCAGTAGCATTCGATCATCTGACCGATCGCATCGTCAAAGGGATAAAGTAATCACGCGCTGATCAGATCCTACCGGCACATTTTCTCAGAAATCTTAGAGAAGATCTACCTGTAATTTTCTTTTCAATTACTTGTAATTTAGTTCCTTGATATATTTTGTAAATTTCCCCTTTGCAAAATCAATGAAAAACACCGGTCGACTAATGTGCACAAGGACGTGCACATGGCTAACCAACAGGCCGGTCGACCGGGCGGTCGACCGACTGTAACCACTCATGTCTCAGGTGGTACCGGTCGATTGAGCAGTCGATCGACAGGCTTCGTGCCTTATGGACGGTTGACCGGGCGGTCGACCGGCAGTGCCTAACGGTCAAAAATTTGACCATTGGCCGATTGACCGGCCGGTCGACCGAAAGGTCAATTCTGACCTTTTCTGGCTGCTAACGGTCAAATTTTTAGAGGCTATTTATAAGCCATCTCTTGGGTTGTTTCCTATAATAATTTAGAGAGCTATTTTCCCATCTATTTAAGAGTTTAGAAGCAAGTTTTTAGAAGAGTTTTTGAGCCAAAAGATTTATTTTTATTTGTTTTCAAGGGTTAGAAAAATCAAAGAAAAATAGAGTCTTTGGGAAATTATTTTTGGATCTTTATTCTTATCTCTATCTAGTATTTTTTTCAAGTATTTTTCTTTGTGATTTATTTTTCAAACACCTTGTTTTCTCACACTTGATCTATCATTTCTATCCTATCTATAGGATCTTATTTTTTGTGAGAAATATTGTTTGTGGTCTATTGTGATCACCAAGAGTTATTTATAGTCTATTGTGATCACCAAGTTTGTAATCTCTTCTTTGCTTTGACTTTATACCTTGTCCCTCTTGTGTCGAGGTGATTGAGATTGTGCTTTGGGTTTGTTCCTTGTCCCTTTGGTGTAGAGGTGATTTTGGTGGAGTTTGGTTTTATGCCTTTATCCATCTTGTGTAGAGGTGATTGTTGTTTTGGCTTTGTGCCATGCCACTTGTGTAGAGGTGGTTGTGTTGGAGAGAGGAGTTGTATACTCCTAACTTTGTAATTACAAATTCCTCGGTGGAGGTTCCCTTTGTGGGATGTCCTGTGTGGACGTAGTGAAATCCTTTTGTGTGAAGGTGGCGATGTAGAGCAGTGGCTCGAACCTCGAAGCATATCTTGGTGTTTGCATTTGATCCACTATCTCTAAACTCTATCTCTCTTATATCTTACATTGTTTTATATTGTTCATATCTCATATATGCTTGGTATTGTTTATATGCTCATACTTGTGTTGAACCAAGAAAGCTTCATATAACACCTCAACTCTTATTTAGAGGAATCTAGAGGAGGTAGTCCAGAGCCCTTCACGGGGAATTCAGTTACACTCTTTGGTTACATATAGTGTGTTGCAATTGATTTTTAATTCCACATCATTTGTCATTAGATTAGCTACTACACCTATTCACCCCCTCTTGGTGTATTTTCAATTGGTATTAGAGCCGACGCTGTTGATATTAGGTTTAATCACCTAGGAGTGAGATCTTGGCTTGCTAATCTAGATTTGTATTTGCATATATATTGTTTATACACGCATGGACTCATGACCCCTCTCATGTATGATGTTACCAACATTGATATGTGAAAGTATAAGATGAGTATATACCTTAAAACCCTAAGAATGCATGTTTACCTTGCTACTACCAAGAAAACTTATTTTAGTAATAATAAGTATATAGAGGCCAATGCACAAGCCTTAGTGGCACTTAGGCACACACTTATTAAAAATTATCTATGTATGGTTGTTCACTGTGATTCCGCTTTTGCAGTGTGGAATACATTGACCTCTCCCGCGCTACAGATGACAAACTATGTGGAGAAGAACCCTTGGTGGATGAGTCTGACGAAACTTGCTATATGGTCCAAGGAAATGACTCCCTTGAGGTACATTCGGAACTCATTTAGATGATAGTGCTAGTTCTTCAGGTGATGACAATATGGATGTCGATGCCTTAAATAAAGAACTTTTATTATTTTGTGAAAACTTGCTTGAAAAATACAAACTTTTGAAAAAGAAAAGTTTTGAATTAAAAGAAGAAAATAAAAATTTATTTTCTAAACTTGATATGGTTTTGCAAGAGAGGGTTAAGATCTCAAATGAAAGGGACTCATTGAAATCTCAACTTAACCTTGCCTTAAATGAAAATGAATTTTTAAAGAGTAAAAATACTTGTGATGATGTTTTGAAGAAAAATAAGCTTTTGCATTCAAAACTATAAACTGTTTTAAAAGAGAACAATTCTTTGAAAAATAAAATTGTTTTAATTTCGAAAGAATTGGATTTAGTTTCAAAATAAAATACTTCTTTGAAAAATGATTTAGATTCATATATTTATCATGCTACAATAGCTTCACCATCTAGTGTTTCTATTGCATGCTCCACGTCTTCTTCTAATATTGAAAATGATATATGTATGTTAAAAAAGAGTGTAGATTATTTGGGCTCCACTTTGAGCCAATGTGCTATGAACCACACACGATTGGAATCTATATTTCTAAAGAAACATACTCAACATATTCATGCACACAAACCACGGCATACACATGCTCATTATGCACACACATATTATTCTATGTATGCTCATGTGTACACTTATACACATTGTGAACATAAGGGCCACCTTGTAAAGTTTTGTTATGATAAAATACATAATTCAAATTTTGCAAATAAATTTGTTTGGGTTAGGATAGGTACTAACCCCCATGGACCCAAAAAGATATAGGTACCAAAATTCACCTATTGTATTTGATGTAGGTGTAAACTCTCGCTTGACGTGAGGGTGTTGGTGCCTTGATGGTGGATGCGTTTGAGCTTGATGGACACTACATTGGATGCATCACCTTCAAGGATGTTTAGTGGGAGGACCATCACGGTTTGGAGACCTAGAGATTTGCCCTATTGATTTTAGTAACTATCTCTAACTCCCATTTTGATTATATGCTCTCATTGATTGATTTTTACCATGTTTTGGCTTTCCATGTTTATTATGTTAAATGCAATGTTAATTAGACTTGGGATATACATAAATAGTATTTGAGATACACCCATGTTTATATGGACTATTAGTTTTGTGTTCTCACTATTGTTTAGCCTTTTGTGTATATCCTAGCTCTAAAGCACGTTCATTTACCATAATGATCATATTTGATTATGATTTTGCACTTCATGTTTTTGATTACTTGTTTAGATGGAGTTTTCGTTAAAATTTGTGTTTATACTTATACAAGTAGTGAGCTACACTTGATTATTATATGTTTGTGCTTCATTGCTCATTTATATTTATTACATGTACATGTATAACCTAGTTTCGATGATTCTTGTATCTTAACTTGTTTTCCCTATTTTGAACATGTTTTCGTAAAAATGTATTTATCTTCATGAATATGGTAATTTTGTTAAAACTATTAGATATACATGTACATCCTTGAGTTAATTGATTTTCATGTAAATTTTTTTTGGACTCGTATTATATTTGGGATATGTATGTATACTTTTAGTTTTTAACAAAACATACATATACGTTCAGGCGTATTTAGTTTTGATGATTTCTTATTTTTAATGAAAGAAATTTCAACTAAGCTTCAATGCCTTATTTCCATAATTTTATTGATTACATGATTCTTACACTCTATGTTTGATGTTTACTCATGACTTTGTTTTCATAAGCATATGTGTACTTTATAGACCTTGAGTGTCATTATTATGTGATTTTCATATTTTCATGGGATACATGATTTGGTTTCATGTCTTGAAGGATTTTAACTAGTTTTTCAAATATTATTTTAAACTAGTTTCTTGATTCTTCAATTGGTAGAGTTTTTCAAAACCATGCTAAAATATTTTTAAATCATAATTTTTGAAAACCCCTACCATCTAAGGGCGGTTGGATGGACGACCATACCTTGTACACCCTTATTGAATATCTTTTAAACTTGTGCATGAATAGGATGGTAGGTATGAGTTATACACATGATCTTCAAGGAATTCTATTTTTGTATACTCATATTTGTTTTATATATGTATACTTCAAATTTCAATTAGTATCAACTTCAATTGGTATTTTCAATTTCATACATACATATTTACTATTTGATTGTGCTTGTTTTACAATATCTTTACATTCTTAAAGAACAAATTATTTATTCTAAGCTTGACTTATTTCTAAATATTATTTTGTATCTTTACAACCTTTTGCATTATTTACAATTGGTATTTATATTTTTTTTGCATCAAAATGTATTTGATGCTTTATTTCAATTGGTACTTACAATTATTATCAATTCACATTCTATTGATATCAAAATCTACTATTGGTATCTTAAAATTTCTTTTTATCTACAAGTGGTACCAACATTTATTTTATCAACTAAAATTTAATTTCAATTGGTATCAAAATTCATTTTGTATACTCATGTTTTCTATATATGTATGGATCATATCTAAAGTAACATTATATTGCTCTGATACATACATATAGATGTTTTCTTGTGCTTTAAACATATATGTCATACATTTTTAACACAAAATTATTTCTTGCTAAGCTTGAATTAGTCCTTAATATCAATTATTTTTCATTTGGTATCATATAGAAGCTTATGCATTATTTTTATTGTATTTCATAAAGGGAGAGAAAAATTCTTATTTTATCGTTCAATTGGTTTTACTTTTCAATTGGTATCTTACTCTCACTCTTTATAATGAAATATTTTGCTTTGGTATATGCTTACATTTTCAATATTGGTATCAATAATTTTAAATTGGTATTATTTTCAAAGTGGTATCCTTATTGCAAAATGCATATAGCGTTTACCTAAAATTTTGGTGTTTACTTTCAATTGATATCATGTCCTTTTATTGGTATCAATTCATAAAAAAAAAAATTATTTCTTTTAATTGGCTCTTTCAATTGATCGTGTTCATTAGTATCAAAATTTTGTTTTGAAGATATGTTTATGGTTTGTTCGGCTTCACCCCTTTGTTAATGAATGACAAAAAGTGGGAGAAGAATTCAGGTTTATAGGTTTATATATGCACGTTTTACTATGTGTTTATGCATATATCTTGTTTTGTTGGTGTCTTAAACTTCATTGCATATCTTTATGTTTATTGGATATGCATATGTTAAGGGGGAGCTTCTATGAAGCCTATCCTTAATGGATGCATATATATAACCTCATAAGTTTTGTCATCATCAAAAAGGGGGATTGTTAGCCCGGAGGTCTTTCACCTTAGTTTTGATGATGACTAACTTATAAAGGTTAATTTACTAATGATCTTGTGTTTACATAGTTTCAGTTATTGATCAAGATATTAGTAGGTGTTTAGCTTCAACAAAGGAATTTTGGGAGCTAACACATGTTGATTTAAGAGCTCGCGCGTCAAAATCGCATCTAGCACTCGGATGGAGTCAACCTCTTTGGATCATTGATCGGCAAAAAGCAAGCACAAGAAAAGTAGAAAGAGAGTGGGTCGAAGTTACTGCTTTTGCGATTCTTCCGTTGTAGCGAGTGGCTATATGGGTCGTATCCACAAGGAGGAGAACGATGAAACCTTGATGCGGCTTTTATGTTCAAGAAAAGAGAATGTTCTTTGTTTTCAAATAAAGAATTTAAAAAGTGAAAACAAGTTGTTTCAAGGATTGTTGGAAAATGTTTTGGTAGTTTGTAAAAGTGGATTTGTAAAAATGCATGGCTAACCTTCTACTAATTGCTCCCACTAATCCCTAACTTCTTGAAGATGTGCCTCACGATGGATCATAGGCAAGCTTACCCCTGATGCAATGGAACTATTCACGTGAAAATCGAGTGAAAGTTCTTCCTATAACTTTGCTTTACACGGCAAAAACTCGGACATTCCCATATCAAGATCCATTACAAGGCAAGAATACGGGAAGACACGAGTGCACTAATGGTATCGGCAAAGTTAAAAGGAAAGTCTCTAACTTACAACAACAAGCAAAGTACAAAACTTATAGATCATCAAAACTATTTAAGTATGAAATATAAGAAGGTAAATACTTGTAGGTAAGTTAGAGTTAGAACCTTCGTCTTAAGATGTCATAGCTCTCGTTTGCACAAGACTTGTTGATACTATTGACTCATGCGGATTATCGATTAAGCAGTTAAAGATTAGGGGGGTAGTAGTTAGTTAGCCATGCTATGGAGGAGTTAGTTACACATGGTAAAGAAAAGAACAACAAAAGAAAAGAGATAAAGAGAAGGAGTTACACTAAAGAAAGAATGTAAAAGCAAATGCAAAGACAAGTAAATGGAAAGAAGGAAGAGAAGTAGTACTTGTATTTATCTTGTCACCCTTCCAAATACAACTCCTTACAAACTCTCTCTCTTTCACTTTAATGGCTAAATCCTAAACCTAGAACTTAGAAGAAGAAGAACAACAACAACTAAACCTAAAAAAAAACTACAAATTTCTCTTCAACTCTCTGGTCCCCCCAAACTGAAGACCCCAAGGGGGTATTTATAGGCACCAGGGGAAAGGGGGACACGTGAACAGCACGTGGCCCAAACGTGAGCGCGCGCGCCCACATTGTCGCGGAAACGTGGCATTGGCCGCATTTTCGCGGCATTACTTTGGCGGCGCGCGCAGCGCCGCCTGCTGTGTGCCGCCTGGTTGTCCCCCGTCGCGCGCCCACATGGCCGCGGAAACGCGGCATATGCCGCGTTTCCGCGGCAATACTTTGGCAGCTTGCGCAGCGCCGCCCGCTGCGCGCCGCCTGGTTGTCCCCCTATCGGTTGGATCTCTTGGTTTCTGCTTTGGCCGCGTTTTCGCGGCAAAATGCCGCGTTTCCGTGGATTTCCTTGGGCGGCACGTGCGGCGCCGCCTGCTGCGTGCTGCGCTGTTGTCCCCCTGTTGGCTAACGCTCCTGATTTTGCCAGAGTCAGCTCTCTATGTCAATAGCTATCTTTTAAGCCTTTTAATCACCAAATAATGATGATTTAGACCTTCTTCTTCATTTACCCATCATGGACTTAGGATCAAGCAAGTAAGGATTTATTAGTAGACTTTTACATGAAATAAATATGATAATATGATGAAAATTATGCAAAATTAGAGACTAATCACACCCCCACACTTATCTTTTTGCTCGTCCTGAGCAAAACAAAAATAAGAAAATTATTATACCACTTTCGCAGGTAACGCGATTGCACTGAGCATGTGCAACAAGCCTTTAAACCTCTAAGTTTCCCCTAGAGGAGGAGTGTTGTCTCCTGAGGGTTTTCAGCGGATTGCACCCACAAAATCCAGTAAGTAAAGAAGTTAGTTGTTTCAGAAAGAAATATATATATATATATATATATATATATATATATATATATATATATATATATATATATATATATATATATATATATATATATATATATATGAAAAAGAACTTTCAATCATCTAAATAAACATGACCGAATGATGTAGGAATTAGGTTAACCCTCATAAGTCCTCTTATATTTAGCCTTCATAAAAGAAGAAACTATGGTTTTCTTTAAATTTAGAAAGGATCTTGTACTTCTAACTCATTCTTTTATTTTGTTTTAGATAGTTATGCATACTGTGTAAGTGTGATATGCTTGGGATTTTTCAACTCAACTTCGAATATTATTTTATTAATATTTACTTATTATTCCTGGTTCCATTAGGCTTTCTACTTTACTTATGTAGCACATATCAAACCGATGACTCCCAAACCAGATGGTCTTAGGGCACCAGGTGAAAAAAACACCCTTCAGGTCAATATGCAAGTGGAGTAGGCCACGAAATCAAGATTTATTTATAAAAATTGTTTTTTCTGGCGTGAGTAATCATGCTTCTTTAGGCACAATTATCCAGCCTTTTTTTTTGGGCGTGAGTAATCATGCTTCTTGAGGCACAATTATTCAGCTTTTTTTTTTTTAAAGAGTTGTGTCTCTAAATCCCAGCATGTGAGTGTGAATTATGCATATTCTACTAAGGCTAAATAAAAGGTATGAATTATTTTCCTTATCCCTCCTATCTTTTTAGTCAAACCATTCTTTCTTATTTATTTAGGCAAAAATAAAGATTTATTACTAAGGTTCCCATAATTCCTACAATCTTTTGGTATTTTTATAAGAGTATGAAATTTCTTTTCAATCTTGAGTTTTTTTTTTTTTGAAAGAAGAAAGGAAAAAGAAAAAGTGTTAGCACCCCCCCACACCTATCTAATGCATTATCCTCAATGAATGCATATGGAAATGCAAATACAATACATAGGGGGAAGAAATGATGTCACCGTCTTCGTGGACTCGGGCCGGCCAAGTGCGAATAGGCTAAAGAAATGTCAAAAAGAATGTACACGGGTAAGCATATAAACATTTTTTTTGGTTTTTCTTTTTGTTTTTTTTTTAGTTGTTTGTGTTGGTTAGGTGTATGATGGGGCAAAAAGAGTCAGCACACTATCATCTGGAATCATCGGCTCAGTGGTCAAGAAGGGCTTCAGTCTTTACCCATTCACTTTAAATTCCGTGTTATTTTTAGGATCTGCAATAAGCACGGCACCGTGTGGGAAAACAGTGCGCACAATGAACGGTCCCGACCAACGAGTTTTCAGCTTCCCCGCGAAAATATGAAGCCTAGAGTTGTACAGCAGAACCCTATCTCCCGGTGCAAAGGTTTTTCCGGGTTATGTTTTGGTTATGAAAAAGTTTGGTCCTGCTCTTGGTGATTCGTGCATTCTCATAAGCTTCATTCCGTATCTCCTCTAATTCAAAAATCTGCAGTTTCCTAAGTTCACCGACCTTGGTCAAATCAAAGTTGAGTTGCTTAATTGCCCAGAGGGCCGGTGTTCTAACTCTACTGGCAGATGACAGGCTTTGCCAAACACGATTCTATAAGGAGACATCCCCAGAACTGTCTTAAATGCGGTGCGGTAAGCCCACAATGCATCATTGAGCTTAACCGACCCTCCTTTCAGTTCTGTCCGACAGTCTTTTCCAGAATGAGCTTGATCTGTCGGTTGGTGACTTCAACCTGCCATTTGTCTGGGATGATACGGGGTTGATAACTTGTGATTGATGGAATATTTTCGCATCAAAGCTTCAAAAACTCTGTTGCAGAAATGCGATCCATTATCACTAATTATCGCTCTAGGGGTGCCAAACCGGGAAAAGATTTTTCTTTGAGAAATTTGACAACCACTTTGTTGTCATTCGTCTTGGTTGGCACAGGCTTCTACCCACTTAGAGACATAATCTACAACAACCAAAATGAATTGGTTGCCGAAGGAGTTGGGAATGGCCCCATGAAATCGATGCCCCAAACATCAAAGATTTCAACTTCAAGGATCGGGTTCAGGGGCATCATGTCTCTTCTAGAAATTTTCCCGATTTTCTGACAATTTGCACATGACTTGCAAAAATGATATGAATCCTTGAACAAAGTGGGCCAGTAGAACCCACTTTGTAGAACCTTCTCTGCAGTCTTACGGGGACCGAAGTGTCCTCCGCATGCAAGATCATGACAAAAGCTGAGCACCTCCTCTGTTCCTCCTCGGGTATGCATCGTCTAATTATTTGGTCTGGACAATACTTAAAAAGATACGGTTCTTCCCAGAAGAAGTACCGTACTTGGGCAAAGAGCGGTATTGGTCTTGCTTTGTCCAGTCAGCAGGTAATTGTCCTATAGCCAGGTAATTAACGATGTCAGCATACCATGGTTCCTTAAAAATGGCTAGGATGTGCTCGTCTGGGAAATCCTCATTGATCGGAGCTTGGATGGTTGGTGCATTCGGAATTCGTGAAAGATGATCAGCAACCACATTTTCTATACCTCTTTTATCCTGAATTTCTAAGTCAAATTCTTGCAGCAAAAGGATCCACCGAATCAGTCGGCTTTTGCATCCTTCTTGGTCATGAGGTATTTCAGAGCCGAGTGATCCGTGAAAATCACCATTTTCGAACCTAACAAGTAGGGCCGGAATTTTTTCTAACGCAAAGACAATGGCCAAGAATTCCTTCTCAGTCGTTGTATAATTCTGTTGGGCGTTATTCAAGGTCCTACTCGCATAGTAAATCACGTGCTGCCTATTATCGATGTGCTGTCCTAGAACAGCGCCAATAGCAGAATCAGATGCATCACACATGATTTCGAATGGCTGGTCCCAATTAGGAGCAGAAATGATAGGTGCAGAAATCAGTTCTTGCTTAAGCTTCCCCCATGACTTGAAACATTCATCGTTGAAATCAAAGGGCACGTCTTTAGCGAGCAGTTAGTTAAGGGCCTCGCAATTTTGCTAAAGTCCTTAATGAACCGTCGGTAGAACCCAGCATGCCCTAAAAAGGATCTAATATCCTTGATGCTTTTGGGGTGGAAGCTTAGCAATCACTTCTACCTTAGCCTTATCTACTTCTATGCCTCTCCTCGAAATCTCATGGCCCAAGACAATCCCTTGTCTCACCATAAAGTGACATTTTTCCCCAGTTTAGAGTTAGTTCTTCTCAATGCATCTTTGTAGCACTAACTCTAAGTGATGAAGACATTGATCAAAGGAATCTCCGTAGATGGAGAAGTCATCCATGAAATCTCAAGAAAATGTTCACCATATCAGAGAACAAACTAAGCATGCACCGTTGGAACGTTGCAGGAGCATGCACAATCCAAAAGGCATGCGCCTATAAGCAAAGGTTCCGAACGGGCAGGTGAACGTCGTCTTTTCCTGGTCTTCTGCGGCAATGGGGATTTGATTGTATCCCGAGTACCCATCTAGAAAGCAGTAATACTCATGTCCAGCCAAACGCTCAAGCATTTGGTCGATGAAGGGTAGCGGGAAGTGGTCTTTACGGGTAGCAGCATTCAACTTTCTGTAGTCGATACAACACGAACCTTGTAGGCAGTCTTATTTGTACCAACTCTTTTTCCTCATTTTCTACTACCGTAAAGCCCGCCTTCTTTGGGACCGCATGAACCGGGCTAACCCTTGGCTATCTGAAATGGGATAAATGATCCCATTATCTAATATTTTCAGAATTTCAGCCTTCACTGCCTCTTGCATGAGAGGGTTAAGCCTGCGTTGTGGGTCCCTCCTAGGGTTGCTTCATCAACTAAATGTATTCTATGTTGCACTATGGCTGGACTTATTCCCTTGATGTGCCTTCATTGTCCATCCAATGGCTTCCCTATGTCTTTCCAGAATAGACATTAAGCTGTCCTCTTGTTGCTCAGTCAGGTGGTATGCTATGATGACTGGCAAGGTGTCCTTTCCGCCCAGGTAGGCGTACTTGAGATGTTCAGGCAGGACTTTCAACTCTAGGGAAGGTGTGTTTCATTGGAGGGAATCTCTGGGCTTTCGATCCTAAGATGGGGTACACTGGGGCTTGATGCCCAATCCACTGCTGAATCCACGATCTGGTCTAGATTAAAATCCTCAGCCTCCAGATCAAACTCTGCCTCAGCTTCTATCTCCATGCATTCCTCATGCTCACTGGTCAGGTTTTCAATAGAATTGACCTCGAATGTCTAATCATTGACATCCCTAGGTTGTCTTCCAAGATTGAAAACATTGACTTCCTTCGTCATGTCTCCGAAAGTAAACGCATGGACCCGTTCCTACAGTTGATTATGACATTGGCTGTAGCTAGGAATGGCGCCCTAAAATGACGGGAGTTTGAGACCTAAGATTGGACACAGGTTTGGTCTCAAGCACAATGAGTCAACGGGGTAAATGAATTCGCGACCCGGATGAGAACATCTGTGATTTCTCCCTTTGGGATCTTCACAGATCGGTCAGCTAGCTGGATAGTGACTCGAGTTGGGCTTAGCTCACCCAACCCAAGTTGCTGGTATACAGAGAGAGGTAGCAAGTTGATACTTGCTCCCAAGTCAAGAAGCGCTCTACTGATTTCGGTCTGTCCTATGTTGCAGGAAATGGTGGGACATCCGGATCCTTGTATTTCACCGAATGGGACCAGACAGAATTTCGCTTATGTTAGTGGCCAAGAACACTTTCTTGGGTACATTGGTCTTTCTCTTCTTAGTACACATATCCTTCAGAAATTTGGCATAAGCCGGGACTTGTTGGATAACGTCTAGAAGTGGCACATTTAACTTAACTTTGTTGAACATCTCTAGCATTTTCTCCATGTGCATATTTTTATTATTGTTCCTAAGCCTATTGGGAAAGGGTGCTACAGGCTTGTGAACTTGTTCAGCAGCTTTGTCCACGTCAGATGTCTGTGGAGCGGATTGGGAGGAACTAGCAGAGGTGGAGGCTTGAGTGGGATCAGGATGGACTGGACTCTTCTACTGGTAGACTTGGTTGTCTACCTTCTTTCCAGATCTCAGTGTGTGAACAGCATTACACTGGTTAATTGATGGATCCTGGACTTCATATGCTTGGTTGGAGGTTTTTAGGTTAACTAATGGCTGACTAGGCAAAGTACCCTTAGGTCTTTCACTTAGGGAGCTAGCTAACTGGCTCATCTGCAATTCCAACCTTGATATGGCCTGCCTGTGAATGACTATTCAGAGTTTTGTCCCTGGTTCTGTATGAAAGCAGCCTGGGACTTAATGAAAGCCTCTATGCTCTCCTCCAATTTACTGATTTTCTTTCCATTAGAGAGCCTTGGGAGGAGGAAGATGGGGCTTGACTGGGAAAAGGTGGTGGAGGAGCAGGATGGTGAAAGTTGTTAGAAAAATTAGGCTTGGGAGGATTGTTTGGGCCCAGGAGAAAATTTGGGTGATTTCTCCAGCCGGGATTGTAGGTCTGCGAGTAGGGGTTGTGAGGCGGTCTGAGTAAGCCGCTTTCATGTGTTCCGGTGGCATTTGTTGGGCATGAAAACAGGGCACTCTTCAAAGACATGGTTCGGTGCCTGACAATATGAACAACCCGGATTGTGAATTGGTGGTGGGGTTGATCTGGTTGACACTAGCAGGCTCTTTTGTTTCCAGAGCCTCTATCCTTCTCATCAGGGTAGCAATCTTAGCCTCGGCAGCTATGGATGATTCTAGGGATAGGAGCTGTAATACCCCGTTCCCGGAATACGTACTTAGTTGCGTATTCAGATTTTCGATCGTATTTTTTCGATTTGTTTCCTGTATTTATTCTGTATTATGAATTCCTTATATGACTGTTTTGTCTTGGATTTGGATTCGTGGATTCGGAGTCAGCCCTAGTCTGAACCGAAGGCCCGATCCTAGAGTATTACTCGATTTAGACATTCTGATAATTAGAATTGACCGATTTTAGTTTTAAATATCATTTTCCAATATTATATATTTTCTATGATTTTCTAGATTTTTCTGAATTAAATGAAAGTCTTCAAAACCGGTGTCGGCCAGTTTCGTTGACCGAATTCCCGGATTTTTATTTCACAATCAGCTAGGAATTTCTAGAAGGTCCTTTAGGCATTTTTCTTAGAATCATATTTTCTACCTACATTCTTTTTCTGAGGAATTTTATGATTTTATGAAAATTCCATCGGAGTCGGTAGATACTGGTTCCGGGATTTTAGTTTCAAAACTATAAAGTATTTCTTCAAACGAATTTCACTATTGGTCTTTATATATTATTATTGATTTTTGGTAATTATTTCGGGTCGTTCCGAGATACTTGAATTTCGGACGATTCCGGCATTTTCCGAAATGTTTTCCGCATCCATGATTTAAACCCGGGAATCAGCCTTTCAATATTTTCATCTTTCAAGTCAAAGAGAAATATCTTCTCATTGTAATTTCTTTTCTTTTTCCTTTTCCTTTTTCCTTCCTCCACAACCACAAGCTTTTCTATTTTCCAAAAATCCCACTTCCTCCAAATTCCAACACCACACACTTCCACCTACTTCCTCCATTAAATGCATCTCTTTTTCTCTCTCTTCCATGGCTTGCCAAGTGTGGCTAGAGGAGACACCTCATCCTCCCTTATTTGCAATTAAGTCCCTCTCTTTTGTTTAATTGCAACTCCTTTACAAAATCTCAAACCTATATAAACTTTCCCTTTACATTTCTATTTTTCCTTTTCTTTCTTTTCTCCTCTCATTTCTTTTCTTTTTCTTCTTCTTCTCCAAGAGAACCGGCCGACCCAACCTCCGGCCAGCCACCTCCGGCCACGTCGCCGGCGTGGACTCCTCCCAACTCCGGCCAAGCTCCACCTCCTCCATCACAACAACAACAACTTCTCCATCTCCTCTCCATCTCCTTCTTCCTCAAGGATCATCACCAACTCTACCTTTCCTCTTCCTCTCCATCATCAATTTGGTGAGTAATCTTCCTCATCTAGACTTGATTTATTCTTAGTATGTTTGTATTTTCATATCTTGTACAAATATGTCTTCAAATCCATGATTAATTAGTCATCAAACAAAACCCTAGAAATCTGTTCTGTTTGCTGTTTTCCCACGATTAGTCGACTTGACCTAGCCATTAGCGACTAACCCTTTCATTTGAAACTTAACCATTTTCTGGAAACACAGTTTTAGTCGACTAGACCAAATTACCAGTCGACTAGAGACCCTTAGTCGACTACACCCATGACCCTAGTCGACTAACTTTTCCTGAACCAAAACCTTAACTCTCTGTATCACAGTATTAGTCGACTTAGCCTAACTATCAGTCGACTTGTCCTGTCTGTTAGTCGACTACCCCTATGACCCCAGTCGACTAACTTTTCCTGAATCAGAATATCAACTCTCTGGAACCCAGTATTAGTCGACTATACCAGACTGTTAGTCGACTAACCCCTTTATTAGTCGACTACTCATCCTACCCTAGTCGACTAATTCTGTCTGTTTGTTACAGTTATTTACCTTCTCAAACTTGGATCTTATACTTGGTTTATATGTTGTATATTATACTTCTTGACTTGTATCTTGACTAACATCATCTTCACTTCTCTCTTTCTCTCTCCTCTTCACTCTACATATATATATCATAGTTTATGGCGTGCCCCGGATTTCGTGGATTTCGGATCTTTCGGCGCTTTGAGGTTTAGGCGAGTATTCTCACTCGCTACTTTCTTGTATGCGAGTAGTCTCGCCTCTATTTGAGTTTCCCGTTTCATCGGTCGATAAGTATTTCGCTTCTTATTTCCATATTCATGTATTGCACTACATTGCTTGTATTATGGTAGCTTCATCTTGTGCTTGTACCATGCTTATGATATGCTTGTTTCTTCATCATATACCATGCGTGGCCGACCCTTCGTGGTCGTTGGACCTTGAGTTACTTCCATGTTACTATTTGCCATTACTTCAGACCTGTCACTTGCGTGCTACCTTTTAACACATGTATATCACCTGACATCTAGTATGTTATCACCTGACTACCTGGCATGCCACTACCTTGCTAGACCCTCTTGTTATGACATGACTGACCCGGACTATATCGATCTCATTGGTATGCATGTTACTTGATATACCACCACCTTGTCATGCTATCCTTTAAAACCAAGCATGATACACCTGACTTTGTAATTGTCATGTTTACGGGAATCCTGACTTGTTTATGGAACTAAGTGCCACACCACTCGGTGGGGCCACCTCTAGAATCCATTCCCTCAGAGCAAAGTGCCACATGGAACAAAGTGCCACACTACACGGTGGGGCCACCTCTTGAATCTGTGGGGGCCACCTCTTGAATCTGTTGGGCTATTACTGTTATGTTTATTCTTACCCGTAAGCTGATAATTCTTAATAAGCTACAACTTGTATGGGTATGGGAGGAAGTGATGGATGCCGGAATGATACCTTGCTTATAGTGATGGAATAAAAGTATATATATATATATATATACATATATATATATGTACTGGCGGTAGTGAATCTGAATTACTGAATAGGGGACCTTGGGCCTCCAAAGCCGGTTCCAGGTGTATGGAAACCACTATAAGAAGTTCTATCAGTTCTCCATCTACTTCCGTTAACAACCCTCGACTTGCTTATATATGGATGTATGTGGGTTGGCCGTACACCAGGTCACATACCGAGATATATGGGTCAGACGAGTAATAATAATAATAGGTGTTTTCCTGTGACCCCAGTTATGATTACTGTTATGATTCCTGTTTTGATACCTGTTATGCACTCTTGTCACATCTGTTATGTATTCTTGTTATGACTACTTTGCAACTCTGATTCTATACGCTTAGATATTCGGTGGCATGAGATAACGGTATATAGATGAGGGTTTCCTTGTTTGGATTATCCCTTCGATGTATTAGTCTCATGGGACCGTGATTTAAGCGTATACAATCACTTTTGCTTGTGATCAGCTTTACCTTGGATTTCCAGTTTTATGGATATTATGTTATACTTGTTCATATACATCTCACTTGTGTTCTAACCCTCCTGTCTCTGTACTTGACTCTTGTGCTCCTACTGGTTCGCCACCTGGCCTTCATATTCCTACTCGCCTGGGGAGTTTCACTGACTCCCCTGGATTCTCATGTCCAGGTTTTGGAGCTTGGAGCGTATGGATTTCCCCCGTTACTGCTCAGAGTGGCGCAGCGGTAGCGTGGATCCCCAGCCGACCTTTCAGAGCTCCATCCTTCCAGACCCCCGGTATGCCTCTCGAGTTTTCCCTTAGCAAACTCGTGAGTGCCCTTTTTTCTATTCATACTTGTACATTCCTGGTATACTTGTATGTGAGCGCCCTTTTATGCTGTTCATATATGTATATCTCTTGTACTCTCGCATTTGCGCATATCTGTGATGTATTATTATTGTAATATTCATCACCTCTGGTGATAATTCTGTGATTATATATATATGTGTTGGAATGTATAATGCACCATTTGCTTCCGTACTCTGATTCTTGTCTGTACTGATGCTTAGCGTATATACGGGAGGGTAGTTCTGACCTACGTATATACGTTGCAGTGACGTCCCCGTATCGCCGGGATCGGGGCGTTACAGGATGGTATCAGAGCTTAGGCTCTAACTTCCTCAGTACGTCCAGAGGGCAAATTAATGGTAAAGCGATTTGCAACTGGAATACATGAATCTTGGTTATACATTCCAACTGCAAGTGCGGAGTTATCTATTTCTTGACTATCTTTCCTTTGATTTCAAATCCCTCCTTGACTATCTTTCCTTTGATTCCAAATTCCTCCTATCCTTTCCCTGTTTTGGTTTTTATGTAGCCTTATACTATTTTAAGATATTACTAGACTAGAGAGGTAGTGGCTGGTTCTGAATGAAGCTATTATGTGATCTCTTCGGTGAATTCTATGAAGCTTGGTATTCTCCAGATCGATCTTGATCTGGCTATCTTTCAGAAGTCAGCAGTCGGAATTCTCTACGGATATTCTACATTCTCTACTATGTCGTTCAGGGTGATTGGTGCCTGGTATTCGGGATTCTTAATTATCGGCCTTCTTTATTATGCTCAGGACTATCAGGGTTTTCTTTATCTTCGGTATTCTGGCTCATTTATTACACAGCCACGACATCATCAGCCGGAAATGCTGAGTATGATTATTATTCAGTTGACTTGAGAGCCCTACCTCTAGTGCTTCATATCTTAACCGGTATAAAATTCCACCTTTGTCCCCTTTGTATTCATTTACCCCTTAACGAAATTGCGAGGACGCAATTTTTTTGTAAGGTGGGTGGATTGTAATACCCCGTTCCCGGAATACGTACTTATTTGCGTATTCAGATTTTTCGATCGTATTTTTTCGATTTGTTTCCTGTATTTTCTGTATTATGAATTCCTTATATGACTGTTTTGTCTTGGATTTGATTCGTGGATTCGGAGTCAGCCCTAGTCTGAACCGAAGGCCCGATCCTAGAGTATTACTCGATTTAGACATTCTGATAATTAGAATTGACCGATTTTAGTTTTAAATATCATTTTCCAATATAATATTTTCTATGATTTTCTAGATTTTTCTGGAATTAAAATGAAAGTCTTCAAAACCGGTGTCGCCAGTTTCGTTGACCGATTCCCGGATTTTTATTTCACAATCAGCTAGAATTTCTAGAAGGTCCTTTAGGCATTATTTCTTAGAATCATATTTTCTACCTACATTCTTTTTCTGAGGATTTATGATTTTATGAAAATTCCATCGGAGTCGGTAGATAACTGGTTCCGGGATTTTTAGTTTCAAAACTATAAAGTATTTCTTCAAACGAATTTCACTATTGGTCTTTATATATTATTATTGATTTTTGGTAATTATTTCGGGTCGTTCCGAGATACTTGAATTTCGGACGATTCCGGCATTTTCCGAAATGTTTTCCGCATCCATGATTTAAACCCGGGAATCAGCCTTTTCAATATTTTCATCTTTCAAGTCAAAGAGAAATATCTTCTCATTGTAATTTCTTTTCTTTTCCTTTTCCTTTTTCCTTCCTCCACAACCACAAGCTTTTCTATTTTCAAAAATCCCACTTCCTCCAAAATTCCAACACCACACACTTCCACCTACTTCCTCCATTAAATGCATCTCTTTTTCTCTCTCTTCCATGGCTTGCCAAGTGTGGTTAGAGGAGACACCTCATCCTCCCTTATTTGCAATTAAATCCCTCTCTTTTGTTTAATTGCAACTCCTTTACAAAATCTCAAACCTATATAAACTTTCCCTTTACATTTCTATTTTTCCTTTTCTTTCTTTTCTCCTCTCATTTCTTTCTTTTTCTTCTTCTTCTCCAAGAGAACCGGCCGACCCAACCTCCGGCCAGCCACCTCCGGCCACGTCGCCGGCGTGGACTCCTCCCAACTCCGGCCAAGCTCCACCTCCTCCATCACCAACAACAACAACTTCTCCATCTCCTCTCCATCTCCTTCTTCCTCAAGGATCATCACCAACTCTACCTTTCCTCTTCCTCTCCATCATCAATTTGGTGAGTAATCTTCCTCATCTAGACTTGATTTATTCTTAGTATGTTTGTATTTTCATATCTTGTACAAATATGTCTTCAAATCCATGATTAATTAGTCATCAAACCAAACCCTAGAAATCTGTTCTGTTTGCTGTTTTCCCACGATTAGTCGACTTGACCTAGCCATTAGTCGACTAACCCTTTCATTTGAAACTTAACCATTTTCTGGAAACACAGTTTTAGTCGACTAGACCAAATTACCAGTCGACTAGAGACCCTTAGTCGACTACACCCATGACCCTAGTCGACTAACTTTTCCTGAACCAAAACCTTAACTCTCTGTATCACAGTATTAGTCGACTTAGCCTAACTATCAGTCGACTTGTCCTGTCTGTTAGTCGACTACCCCTATGACCCCAGTCGACTAACTTTTCCTGAATCAGAATATCAACTCTCTGGAACCCAGTATTAGTCGACTATACCAGACTGTTAGTCGACTAACCCCTTTATTAGTCAACTACTCATCCTACCCTAGTCGACTAATTCTGTCTGTTTGTTACAGTTATTTACCTTCTCAAACTTGGATCTTATACTTGGTTTATATGTTGTATATTATACTTCTTGACTTGTATCTTGACTAACATCATCTTCACTTCTCTCTTTCTCTCTCCTCTTCACTCTACATATATATATCATAGTTTATGGCGTGCCCCGGATTTCGTGGATTTCGGATCTTTCGGCGCTTTGAGGTTTAGGCGAGTATTCTCACTCGCTACTTTCTTGTATGCGAGTAGTCTCGCCTCTATTTGAGTTTCCCGTTTCATCGGTCGATAAGTATTTCGCTTCTTATTTCCATATTCATGTATTGCACTACATTGCTTGTATTATGGTAGCTTCATCTTGTGCTTGTACCATGCTTATGATATGCTTGTTTCTTCATCATATACCATGCGTGGCCGACCCTTCGTGGTCGTTGGACCTTGAGTTACTTCCATTTTACTATTTGCCATTACTTCAGACCTGTCACTTGCGTGCTACCCTTTTAACACATGTATATCACCTGACATCTAGTATGTTATCACCTGACTACCTGGCATGCCACTACCTTGCTAGACCCTCTTGTTATGACATGACTGACCCGGACTATATCGATCTCATTGGTATGCATGTTACTTGATATACCACCACCTTGTCATGCTATCCTTTAAAACCAAGCATGATACACCTGACTTTGTAATTGTCATGTTTACGGGAATCCTGACTTGTTTATGGAACTAAGTGCCACACCACTCGGTTGGGGGCCACCTCTAGAATCCATTCCCTCAGAGCAAAGTACCACATGGAACAAAGTGCCACACTACACGGTGGGAGCCACCTCTTGAATCTGTGGGGGCCACCTCTTGAATCTGTTGGGCTATTACTGTTATGTTTATTCTTACCCGTAAGCTGATAATTCTTAATAAGCTACAACTTGTATGGGTATGGAGGAAGTGATGGATGCCGGAATGATACCTTGCTTATAGTGATGGAATAAAAGTATATATATATATATATATATACATATATATATATGTACTGGCGGTAGTGAATCTGAATTACTGAATAGGGGGACCTTGGGCCTCCAAAGCCGGTTCCAGGTGTATGGAAACCACTATAAGAAGTTCTATCAGTTCTCCATCTACTTCCGTTAACAACCCTCGACTTGCTTATATATGGATGTATGTGGGTTGGCCGTACACCAGGTCACATACCGAGATATATGGGTCAGACGAGTAATAATAATAATAGGTGTTTCCTGTGACCCCAGTTATGATTACTGTTATGATTCCTATTTTGATACCTGTTATGCACTCTGTCACATCTGTTATGTATTCTTGTTATGACTACTTTGCAACTCTGATTCTATACGCTTAGATATTCGGTGGCATGAGATAACGGTATATAGATGAGGGTTTCCTTGTTTGGATTATCCCTTCGATGTATTAGTCTCATGGGACCGTGATTTAAGCGTATACAATCACTTTTGCTTGTGATCAGCTTTACCTTGGATTTCCAGTTTTATGGATATTATGTTATACTTGTTCATATACATCTCACTTGTGTTCTAACCCTCCTGTCTTCTGTACTTGACTCTTGTGCTCCTACTGGTTCGCCACCTGGCCTTCATATTCCTACTCGCCTGGGAGTTTCACTGACTCCCCTGGATTCTCATGTCCAGGTTTTGGAGCTTGGAGCGTATGGATTTCCCCCGTTACTGCTAAGAGTGGCGCAGCGGTAGCGTGGATCCCCAGCCGACCTTTCAGAGCTCCATCCTTCCAGACCCCCGGTATGCCTCTCGAGTTTTCCCTTAGCAAACTCGTGAGTGCCCTTTTTCTATTCATACTTGTACATTCCTGGTATACTTGTATGTGAGCGCCCTTTTATGCTGTTCATATATGTATATCTCTTGTACTCTCGCATTTGCGCATATCTGTGATGTATTATTATTGTAATATTCATCACCTCTGGTGATAACTCTGTGATTATATATATATGTGTTGGAATGTATAATGCACCATTTGCTTCCGTACTCTGATTCTTGTCTGTACTGATGCTTAGCGTATATACGGGAGGGTAGTTCTGACCTACGTATATACGTTGCAGTGACGTCCCCGTATCGTCGGGATCGGGGCGTTACAGGAGCCCTCCTCTTGAAGCTATAGATTGTGAATTCCTAGGTTTCTCAGAGGCTGGCTCCCATTGCAGGGTTTTCTCAACTAAGTCCTCAAATAAATCCCAACCCTGATTCTCATCCTTCTGCAAGAACCCTCCCTGACACATCGTTTCTAACAGGGTCTTAGTCTGATAATCTAGACCATCGTAGAGAATCTGGCACTGACGCCATTTCTCCATGCCATGATGAGGGCACTGAGCGAGGAGATCTTTGAATCGCTCAAAGTATCTCCAAAATGGTTCGCTCGGGTCTTGCTTAAACTGCATGATGTTCTTCCTAATGAGGGCAGTTTTGTGAATTGGGTAAAATTTCTTCAAGAAAGCCTTGACGAAATCATCCCACGTCGTGACTGAATCTGCTGCCAAACTGTACAACCATTTCTTAGTTAGGTCCTTTAGGGAAAAAGGGATAAAACGTAACCTAACGGCATCGTCTCCTAGCTGGGGTATTCGCATCATAAGGCATACTTCTTCAAATTCCCTAACAAAGAAGTATGCATCCTCTGATTCTAAACCATGAAATTTGGAAGAGTGTTAATGAATTGGGGTTTTAACTCAAAGTTATTTCCGTTGGCTTCAGGAAGTTTTATGCAAGATGGAAGCGAAGTTCTGATCGGGTAAAATCTATCCTGAAGTGACGCCATCACTGGTTCTGGATGCACGGGTAGAGAAGTATTTCTTGTTAATCTGAAAGTTGAGGGTCAAATTCCCTGAACTAGCATCAAGTGGTTAACCTTGGTCTCTTTATCGGTCTGTTGTCAATCACTAAAGCCCTATTTCTAACAGGCAAATTAAGTCTGAACACTACATCTAAGCACAGGGTGTCATCCATGTTACATGATCAATTAAGGTGAATAAAAGTACTAAATAAATTAAAGGAAAAAAGCGGTAAAACCCTAAGTATAGACCATTAACCCCTGATACAAACCCTGTCCAATATTTAGTGGTTCAAGAAATAATCTCTTAAAAGTGGTAGGTCAATAGGTGAGGGTACAAGCCTAGATAAGAGATCTAACGGATGTCCACAATATAGTCTAGCCAAGGTTCATCTCCCCTAGTTACTCGAGGAGTTTAGCTATGCATAATTAAATTAATAACAAAATAACCTAAACTATAAAGCATCAGTAAAGTCCTAGTCTATTAACAGTAACAATTCAAATATCTAAATTAATTAGAATAACTCTGACAATTTTATCTAGATAATAACAATGAATATTTACTAATTAAACTACTTAATAATCAAATATGCTAAACTAATTAATTCACCCAGCCAACATCATGTGGGCTGCCACCATCACGGATGTGAATACCACTCCCGCATCATCACCATTGGACCCACACGGTCCCATGTGCTGGATGAGAAGGTTCCTGGAGTTGCTTTAATTTTTTGCTGCAAGGCCCACCGGTGGACAGGCCCCGCATCTTGTTGTCGGATGCATGGATCTAGTCACAACAATCCAATATTCCACACAAAGATTTGAGCAAAAATTGAATGCTTCAGTGATTTGGAACAAAGGCTCAGATTGAATGCTTCATAGATTAGCGCGTGGATCGCTGTCCGCTCACAGCCGCCTCACTCACACAAGGGCCGAGGAATGATAACGCAATAATAGCTCCAAGGGAAATGATAACACAGTAATTAAGTTGAAAATAAATCAGAAATGTAGAGCACAGAGAGAAGCAGCCACTCAAAATAAAATATTTTAATACTGAGCCAAAAAGCTGACCAAATTGGGACAAAAACAAAAGCCCCAGAATCCTAACCTAAGATATTTATAGCCTACGGTTTGACTATTTTACATAAAAATTCACCACAAATATAACTTTACACAGAAAAGAGAATAACAATTTACAAATTAGAATTTCAATTATAATTTACATTTAAGCTCCTGAACTTTTATGAAACTGCTTCTCAGCTCTTACTAGATTTCAACTTCTTTGATTTATTGTAGCTTTCTTGAATGTGATCTTCAATAACCGTAAAGCTGTCCCGGCAACATCAAGCATCTATTAAAACTCTTTTTGACTTGGTCACTCTTTCAAAATGCTAAATTGCAGTCTTTTCTCTTTTTGGCAAATCTGTAATGTAAAACCATTAAAAACACTCGAGTAGCATTATTTATATACAAAAATATAGATAAATGAGAGCAATAAAATGGTATAAATTCATGTCAATCAAATACTCCCACACCTATCTTTTGCTAGTCCTGGAGCAAAACAAATATAAGAAAATAAAGCTAACCTAATCTAACTCACTTTCGTAAGAATCATGGTTGCACTTAGCACGTACAACAAGCCGTTAAACCCCTAGGTTACACCTAGGAGACGAGTTTTGTCTCATGAGGATTTTCAGTGGATTACACCCACAAAATCCATAAAAGAATGAGAGTAAGAAATAAAAAATAAAATAAAGGTAAACAAAAATCAAGAAAAGAATTTTTTTTTATCTACACAAATCAACTAGCAAATAAGATCCAAAGTTTCCAAGAGTTTCATTTTCAAGTAAAACTTCAATTCAAAAAATCATTTTGTGTATAAAATAAAATCTCAAATCTAAAACTTACACCACTCATCCTAAGTCTCAGATCTTATGTATCCTGTGATGGTGATATAGTTCTTAAGCTTGGAAATATTTGACTCCAACTTTTATACTTCTTTTGCAATACTTTTTTCTCTTTTTTTCTTTTTTTTATCACTTTTAACTACCTTCGCGTAGATTCCAAGAGTTTCTGAGGCCAAAGTATCTAGCTAATTGATATTCAAAATTATTAAGTTTTCAATGTGTCTTGTCCTATTAGGCTTTCTCAACTACCCATTTAACGAGCTTTGGGTTAATACCCCCAAACCAGATAGCTTTAGGGCATTAAGTGTAGGGACACTCATACGGACTTAATCACTCAAGCAATTGAGGCCACAAGACAAGACTTAATAAATAAGTTTTTTTCATTTATGCTAATTTTTTTTTAGTATTACAGTTATAATCAACATCCCCAAGCCCTTGAACTATTAAGTGTAAGTGTTGTAGGGTACATAATCACTTAAATTAACTCTAGATGGTTTATCAGATTTTAGATTCTACTCTTTATTTTAAGATTTATGATTCTTTCATCTCGATTTCACCATTAAATTCTACTCATGGATTCTTATCACTCTCATACTAGCTAGCTATTTGTAGAAACTTTTCCAATTTTTCATATTTTTTCATTCATTTTTTTGAAAAAAGACTCCAAAACACTTAAAAGAAAAGAAGATAAAACAAAAAACTCTAAAATCAAAACAAAATCACAAGGACTCCTAAAAAGAAATATGTAAATCCCTCCCCCCCCCCCCCCACACACACACTTAAATTGTGCCATGTTCTCTTGCTGATCGTGAAATGAAAGTGATAAGAATTACCGTGTAGCTTTTGGCTAACGGGTCGTGTCCACGAGGAGGAATGCGATAGAAGCTTTGCGGTGTTCTTGTTAAATAACAAAAAATGGAGTCGGTGTCTTTTTTTTATCAATTGAAAAAGAGAATGGAGAGAAGGGAAATGATTAAAAGAAAATTTGCAAACTTAGAGAAGGCTTTGGAAAAGGTCATTTTTTTTAAAGCTTGAAGAGTGATTTGTTGTTTGTAATATAAGAAGAAGATCTGGGCTCACTATTTCACTTACTCAATGATGTGTTCTTCTCTTGAAATTCTTAGTGTCTCAACTTGATCATAGGCAAAATCCTAAGCTTGAGTTTAGAAAGTTTTAAGTAAAGCAAATAAGATAGTTTGGAAAAGTTAACTCTGTTCCTTAAGAAATCATCTTGAATTGAATGTTAAATCATCAAGTCTTTCAAGTATGAAATAAAAATAAGTTCAAGAGATGTTTTAAAAGAAGTAGAAGTTTAAAAATCCAAACCCATCCTCATGTGCCTTCAAGAACACTTTCAAAGAAGAAGGCTCAGTTTAGTCATGCATATGATTCCATTGGGTCTTTACATCAAAACCATTAAAAAATAAGAGGGATTGAAGAGAAGAACAATAGTTAGCCCAGAAAACGAATTTAGCTACTCATGGAAGATGAAAAATAATACATGAAAATAAAACAAGACATACCCATGAATTGGAGTGGAAGAAGAGAAAGCTTGATCCTTTTATTGATGTCACTTTAATCTTCAGATTATAATCACTCTATTCCTCTCTCTCACTGGTATTTGAACTGAAATACAAATTATAAAACGGAGATACAACTTCTATACTATCTAACAAAGACCCTAAACCTAAAAAACAAAAAAAAAATTAAACTAAGTTTCGGTCCCTTTTTCTAAAAAAAAAATAATATTTATAGGCAAAAACCAAACGGGGGAGGGCGTACGAAGATAGGGGGAGCAAACGCTCCCCCAACAAACTCAACAAGGCCGCAAAAACGCAGCTTTGGCCACGTTTTTGCGGCCTGGCTGTGGCCAGGTGGCCACAGCCGGGGGGTACACCTCCTGATTTTGTATTCTGATTTTATCTCCTACTAGTTTTCCCGTTTCAGCTCCAGGATTTGACGAAACAGCCTTAGATATTTGGTTTTAACTACTTGATTTGGGAAGATTCATTTTAACCGGTTTTCATCCTCTCTGATTTGCCATGACCTGCCCTGATTTCCTAGTTTCGAATTAATTCTGAATTAAATCAGAATTTGATGGGCTTTTGGGCTCGTTTCTCTTTCCTATCCTTTAGCAATGGGCCTGCATTTTATAAAGAAAAATAGGACTTATTAATATGATTTATTTAGATAATAAACATGATAATATGACAATAAATATGCAATATATGTGACCGATTATACCCCCACACTTATCTTTTGCTCGCCCTCGAGCAAAACATCAACTATTCCTAATCAATTATTAGACCACTTTCGCAGGTCACTCGATTGCACTGAGCATGTGCAACAAGCCGTTAAACCTCTAGGTTACCTCTAGACGACGAGTTTTATCTTGTGAGGATTTTCAGTGGATTGCACCCACAAATCCATAAAGAGAAAAAATGTTAGTATTTTCGAAAAGCATTTTGAAAGTAGAAAATATTTGAAGTATATTTGTAAGAGTTCAAGAATCTATAAGTTATAGGAATATCAAACTTTTCATTCCTAAACATAGTCTCTATTCAAAAACATGTTATCAATCAAAGTAAGGAGTCAAATTATATTTCTCATCTAGTCTATTACTTTACCCTGAGTCATATGTGTTGGCCCAGAGGCCCTTCACTCTAGTTTTATAATGATTAACTCATGTAGTTATAGTTACTAATAATCTTGTGATATTTAGTTTCAGATATTTGATCAAGATATTAGTTGGTGATTAGCTTCAACAAAGGTGTTTTGGAGCTTTCACATGGTGATTCAAGAGCTCGAGCGTCAAGTTCACATCTAGTACTCAGTTGGAGTCAAGCTCGGTGGATCACGTTTGGATCGAGTCAACTTAGAGACGGAGTTCTACAAGAAGGCTTCGGTTTGTTTAGTTAAGACTTTGTTTAGATCTCATTGTAAAGATTAGATAGTGTGATATGCTGAAGTTCACAATACACACACAAGTTTCATGTTTTGGTTTTTTTTGGTTTAACCGATCTTGATTTTC
Organism: Agave tequilana; assembly: GCA_038442645.1. Taxonomy (NCBI): domain Eukaryota; kingdom Viridiplantae; phylum Streptophyta; class Magnoliopsida; order Asparagales; family Asparagaceae; genus Agave; species Agave tequilana. The sequence goes on along the minus strand of JAVJIF010007443.1, from coordinate 66,700 downwards.
ATGAATAGATAGAATCAAAACAAGTTTCATGGTTTAATGTATATTAGAGTTGATCTAATACATCTATGCTTCATATACTTAGAAAAACTTATTTTGATAGGCTATTCATGTATTTGGAGTTTTGTATTTAAATAAAACTTATTTTGGATTTTAAGTCAAAAACATAGATATAATACCTTTCATGTATATTAGATTTTATCCATATACTATATGCTTCAAAGTTGTTTCAATATCATGTTTTTGTGTTTACAAGTGTTTTGGAGAAAATAAATTTCCATTTCAAAAATTCAAGTTTTGAAAAATACAGTTTTTGATTTAAGGCAAATTTTCTATCACACAAAAATGGTTCAAATTGTTTGAAATGTGTGTTGAATTTTTGTCACTCATATTTATATTTCAAAGATCTAATAAGAACTGATTTTTGTGGAATTTATGTATTTTTATGGGATTTAATTAAAGATAAAACCTAAGTTTTTAAGTCTTATAATGGCTAGACTGGCTGTCTGCCGGTTGACCGGAATGGTCGACCATAGCAGTAGTCGATCGACCGGTGCGGTCGACCGACGTACACAAGCGTGTATGTCAGCTTGAGCTGGTGGGCCGGTCGACCGGGTCGGTCGACTGTCCAGAGAGCTCTGCTCTCTGGAAATGGCCCCGGTCGACCGGCAGAGAGCACTGCTCTCTGTATCCAGTCTCGGTCGACCGAGCAGGTCGATCGGTGGGCTCAACGGTCAAAAATATGACCGTTGGCCGGTCGACCGCCCAGTCGACCGGAAGGGCATTTCAGCCCTTTCCAGCTGCCAACGGGCAGAATTTTGTGGGGGTTATAATACCCCCATTTGAGTTGGTTTTCAATAAGTTTTTCAAGAGCAAAAATTCTCATTATTTCTAGTGTTTAATACAAGTTTTCAAAGAGTTTTTAAGCCAAAAAGATTTATCTTTTATTTGTTTTCAAGGGTTGAAAAATCAAGAAAAGGAGAAGTCTTTGGGATTGTTTTTTATCTTCATTTTTATATCTATTCTAGAAATTTTTCTAAGAGTTTTTTTTTGTAATTTTGATTTCCAAACTCTTTGTTTTCTCACACTTGAGCTTATCCATCTATCCTATCTATTATGATCTAGTTTTGTGAGAAAGATTTGATTTGTGGTTGAGAGAGACCACCAAGTTGTAAACCTTCCATTTATTATGATATCCCTCTAGTGAGAGGTGATAGTATTAGCATCCCTCTTGTGTAGAGGTGATCGTGGAGGTTGTGTTGGAATACCTCAAGTGTGAGGTGATTGTTTTTGTTTGGCTAAGTGCTTATCCCTCTAAGTGTAGAGGTGATTTGTTTTGTGCCTTACCTCTAGTGAGAGATTGTATTTTGAGAGAGGAGTTGTGTACTCCCAAATTGTATTTGCCCAAAATCCACAGTGGAGGTTCCCTGTGTGGGAAGTCCTGTGTGGACAAGTTAGTGAAAATCCTTCTGTGTGAAGGCGGGGACGTAGAGCTGGGTGCTCGAACCTCGAAACATATCTTTGTGTTTGCGTTTGATTCACTTTCTCTTACTCTCTCTCTTTTACATTGTGCATTGCATCATATTGTCATATCATATATATGCTTGTGTTGATTGTGTGCCCATACTTGTGTTAACCAAGATAGCTTCATATAGCACCTTAACTCTTATTCAAAGGAACAAGAGGAGTTAGTCCAGAGCCCTTCACCGGGAATTCGGCTACACTCTTTGGTTACACTAAGTGTGTTGCAATTAGTTTTTAAATTTCGCATTATTTGTCATTAGATTAGCCGTACACCTATTCACACCCCCTCTAGGTGTACTTTCAATATGCACCATCGTGATCGTGAAGTTTGACTAGGGTTCTTTAACATTAATTCCTATGCCTTATTTATATTTATTTTTGGTGGTATTTATTCCTCAATTCCATTAGGCTTTCTAATCTGCCCATGTAACGAGCCTTTAGTTGGTGACACCTAGACCAGACAGTCTTAGGGCAAACACTCGAGCAGACAAGGCCACGAAACTAAGATTTTTTATTTATAAAATGTACCCTTTTTAGACGTGAATACTTATGCTTCATGAGGCACAAATACCCAGCTTAATCTGAGGATATATATATATATATATATATATATATATATATATATATATATATATATATATATATATATATATATATATATATATATATATATATATATATATATATATATATATATATATATATGTTTTCAAACTTATCTAATTATCTTTTACATAAATATCAAGGCTTTCTTAGGCCAAAGCACCTAACTAATCAATAATTAGATTTGCAGATATATATTTTTTTCTTTTTTTATAAGGCATAAGAATTTTTGTCTTTGAACCCTAAGTGTATAAGTATATAAAGTGTGCATATTTCTTCAAGGTAAAGATCAAGACTAAATTACTTTCATCAATTTTCTTCCTAACCCTGAAATCAAACAAGTTATCTTATTTTGACCAGTATAAGAAATCCTAATTATGATTTTCCTATTCCTTAAAATTGACTTAATTTCTTACAAAAAATATATCAAAATATTATTCTTACCTTTCAAAAAGTTTTTTTATATATATGACTTAATTTCTTACAAAATATATCAAAATATTGCTCTCACCTTTCAAAAAGTTTTTTTTTATATATATATTTTTCTATGTTTTCTTCTTTTCTTTAGTTATATTAGTCATGTTAGAGCCCTCCCCCACACTTATCTCATGCATTGTCCCCAATGTATGAAAGAAATGTATAGATGCATGAAATAAAATGGAAAAGAGGAAAGTTACCGATACACTGGGTCGAAAAGACCCATAGCCGTTTCATTTACCGGCACCGATTCAAGAAAGGTTTAAGGCGTTGACCATTTACCTTAAAGTCATTTTCATTCTTGGTGTCACTGATCTCTACGGCACCGTGTGGAAACACGATTTTTACAACGAATGGTCCAGTCCATCTTGATTTTAATTTTCTTAGAAAAAGATGAAGTCTAGAATTGTAGAATAAGATTTTTTGTCCAGGGACAAAAGTTTTTCTTATGATGTTTTTATCATGAAAAATCTTAACTCTATCTTTAGTGATCTTAGCATTTTCATAGGCCTCATTTCTCAACTCCTCTAATTCGGAAATTTGTAATTTCTGAAGGTCACCGGCCTTACTTAAATCGAAATTCAACTGCTTGATTGCCTATATGGCCCGGTGCTCTAACTCAACGGGTAGGGGGCAATCCTTCCTAAAGACTAACCTATAAGGAGACATCCCTAGTATCGCCTTGAAAGCGGTCCTGTAGGCCCATAGGGCGTCTACAAGTTTGGTGGACCAATCTTTCCGATTTTGGTTCACAGTCTTCTCTAAAATAAGCTTGATTTGTCTATTGGAGACCTCAACCTGCCCACTGGTTTGACGATGATAAGGTGTGGACAACTTTTGAGTTATGGCACACTTTCGCATTAGAGCTTCAAAGGATCTATTGCAAAAGTGAGTACCATTATCATTGATGATAACACGAGGGGTTCCGAAGCGTGAGAAAATGTTCTCTTTTAAAAACTTTATGACAACTTTGTTATTATTAGTTCTACTAGGAATGGCTTTTACCCACTTGGACACATAGTCCACAGCAACCAATATGTATTGGTTTCCAAATGAATTAGGAAATAGACCCATAAAGTCGATGCCCCAAACATCAAAGAGTTCTATTTCTAGAATTGGGCTGAGGGGCATCATATCTCATTTTGAGATCCTTCCGACCATCTGGTATTTAGGGCACGTCTTGCAAAATTCATAAGCATCTTTGAACAAAGTGGGCCAATAGAACCCACTTTGTAGCACTTTTTCAGCAGTCTTGCGGGGGCCAAAGTGTCCACCTCATGCAAGTTCGTGACAAAAGGATAAAACACTCTTAACCTCTTCATCAGGAATGCATCTCCTAATAATTTGGTCGGAACAGTACTTAAAAAGATACGGTTCCTCCCAAAAGAAGTACCGGACTTGAGATAAGAACCGGTACATATCGTTTTTGGACAAATGAGACGGAGTTTGGTTTGTGACTAAGTAATTCACTGTATCAGCAAACCAAGGTTCCCTAAAGATAGTTAAGAGATTTTCATCAGGAAAGTCCTCATTTATGGGCAATTCGTTGCATGGAGAATTTGGGATTCGTGAGAGATGGTCAGCAACGACATTTTTTACGCCTTTCTTGTCTCGAATCTCGAGATCAAATTCTTGAAGAAGGAGGATCCAATGAATGAGTCGGGCCTTGGCATCCTTCTTCATCATGAGGTACCTAAACGCAAAATGATCGGTGAAAATGGTGGTTTTGGACCCTAGTAGGTAGGGACGAAATTTCTCTAAGGCAAACACTACTATCAAGAATTCCTTCTCAGTAGTAGTGTAGTTTAATTGAGCATCGTTGATGTTTTCCATTGATTTTGCAAAGGGGGAAAACTTACAAAAAAGTATCGAGGAGCTAAATTACAAGTAGATCTCCTCTGAGATTCTGGAGAAGTGTGCCGATAGGAGTCTGATCAGCGTGCGACCACCTTGTCCCTTTGACGATGCGATCGATAGGATTCCCTTCTCGCCTGGTTTGGGAAATCGGAGAACAGAAGGTTGATAGAACCCTCTTGTTACTTCTCAAACTGCCTCCAGTTGGGAATTCCTTCTCGCCTGGTTCTGAAAATTCCTTGAGAGGAAGGTATTAGGGTATCAGCACCCTGATTAGAGAAGCAATTCTCTAAAGTCTCTGAATTATTGGAAGTAAGAGAATAGATCTCTGTTTAGTCTCTCTCTGTTTTTTTAGTTTGTGCGCCCCTTGCGTGTTTGTGCGCCCTTCGTCTGTGCTCTTCTCCCTGTGTACCCCTGGTGGGCTATTTATAGGGAGAGCAGGGGTATAATTGTCCCTTGAAAATATGAAAACAGATTGAGTCAATCTGTTTAAATCTGGAAAGTAGCCTTGCTGTGAGGCTGGAATCAGCTTCTGCGAAGCTAGAAGGTCGGTCTCCTGATCTGTTTTGATCCTTTCCATATAATTGGAAGATCTCCCGTGATCCTCTTACTTGTTTTAGGAGAGTCAAGAGATTATGGCAAGCGACTGCCAAATTTGATCTCAGATTTGATCTTGATTAGATTTGATCTTGATCCTGAATTGATTTTATCTCATCTGGAGATTTAATTGGTCAAAGGTTGACCATGACAGACCCGCAGCGGAGCTGCCGCATCGAGCTCGCAGCGGAGCTGGAAGGAGCATCTGGCGAAGTCAGAAGAAAGCTCTTCAGCGGAGCTAGATAACATCTGTGGCGAAGCTATCGAACATCCTTCTGCGCGGTTTCGTGTGGCTTCGAGCGAAGCTAACTCTCTGCGAAGTGAACTGAGCACTTCAGGCGAAGCTATAAGTTAGCTTCCTGACGGAGCTTTGAATGGCTTTAAGGCGAAGTTGGACAATCTTAGCCTCTCAGGCAAGGCTATCCCTTTGGGCTCATGTGATGCTAAGTGTTGAGCTAACCTAGCATCTTAGACCTGCCGAGGTCTGTTCAAAGACAATCTGGGCTCACCGTCTGCTTCACTGGATCAGTAGAGTCCAAGTTGCTGCTTTGTCCCTCGGAGATGGGTAAAAACTGGTCGTCAGCTTGTCTGTCACTTGTCTTTTATAAATGTCAACAAGTTTAGACATTGTTCAGGCCAGTCAGAATCTTGTCTTTTTTAAAGTGTCAACAAGACCCCCTTCAAAGTTTTCGAAGGTCTGCAATGGAATGGTTCAGGCTTCGAAATACTTTGAATTGCTTTGATTGATGGTATGTGAAGTACGAACGTCGCCATAGTGGTTGAGTTCAGCTTCGCTTTTAATCCTGCTTTGGGATAAGTTCGCCGAAGAATCGCGTAGATTCGTGACTCTGGGTAGCTCTGCGTCTGAGTAGCTCCGCGTCCGAGCCTCCCAGAGTAGGTTCGCTTTGGAGCCTCGTTCCTTTCCCGAGCCCAACTGCTTTCAGCCAGTTACGAGAAGGATTATGTCCTTTCCCAAAGTTGAAATAACTTCTCTTGCATTAACGAGGGAGATCATTCCTCCTTTGCGCGTTTCTGAGGGAGACTATTCCCTTTCTCAAGGCTCAGTAAATGCCTTAAATTCGCTCGCGCTTCTATGCTTGAAGCAGCAGCGGTTCGCTCAGGCTATGAGGCCTATAAATAGGACACTTGAGGTCCTCTGCAGAGAAGCAGTCTGTTCATGACTTCTCTTGATTGTCTAGAGAGAGATACTCAGATCTCTGAACTAGTGGGGGTGCCCACTCTGGTCATTAACCGACCAAGAACTGGTGGGTCTCGGTCATCCTGAGACTTCACCAATGAACTAATAACTTTAGGGAGCTTATCTCCCTTAAATTAGCTTTAACAGCTGCCTCAGGGATTGATTTCCCTTGTTCTTCATTCTGCATCTGACTAATCTGCAGAGAAGGGCTTCAGCCCTGTTTCCCAGCTTCCTGGCGAAGCTATCATTTTTGCTTGATCAAAGAAAGATCATTGCTTGCTTGCCTGCTAAGTTTGCCACATAGGCAAGAATTGGGACTTAGTCTCTTCAAGGTTGAGCCAGTCTTGCCATATAGGTGGGGTCAAGACTGTGTCCCTCTGGATCAGTCTGGCTTAGCCATATAGGCGAGGTTAGGACTTGGTTTTTGCTGAGCTAGCCCATCATTACTGTGCAAGCGGGGCTACCCTCTGCTTAACTAAAACTGAAATCCATTCTTAAACTGTAACTGAATTGGATATAAATTGCTTCGCCCCAAAGAATTTGACTTAGCATTTCACTTTTGCAGCTTTTCCTTTGATTTTCTGCTGATCTATTTTCAGTTTGCATTGCAGTGAGCTATGTTCGCCAGTCTTTCGACTTGATGAAAGAGACCAGAAAGTTGCCTCGTGCTTTTCCAGTTGAAACTTTAAATCCTAAGCAGGAGGAACAAACTGGGGCAGCTGATGTGTGTTCCCAGAAGAGGTTGGCAGTCGCTTATCTGAGATGATCCACTTCGAGGCGAGGCTGGTAGTCGCTTATCCGAGATGATCCACTTCGGGAAAGCGAACGTCACCTGTAAGGTCTCGGATCCTTCCATTACCAATTTTCATCAAAGAAGATCCAGCCTTATGGTGGCAACCGGTCCTTTGCCAATTTTCATCAAAGACGATCCAGCTCCTTGATGGCAAAATCTGCCATTAGGCGAAGGATTACGGTCTTGTGCAGGAGGAAGGCCTTACGTGTCCAGTTGGTTTGGCTTGGAAGTAGATAGGACCACTTGTATGCCTCTAGAGCAAATGATTCTGTTGTGCGAAACACAACCTTGATGTAGTAGTATCAATGTACCTTTCCTTTTGAATCAATAAAAGTTTACTTTCAGCTTATCTGCTTTGTTTCTCCTTCTTTTTGACTAGAGAACACTTGAAGTGGACCGGCGGAGCTAAACTTCATGTGAAGTTAAAGATAGGATCCCATCTGAATCAGGGACGAGCTTCCAGCGAAGCTAGCATGAATTTTCTGCGAAGCTAGAGATGTGTTTTTAGCGGAGCTAAGGCACATTTCTCAGCGAAGTTATTCAAGTGCTACGCTAAGTCAACACTAAACTCACGGCGGAGTTAGCCCTTAGTGGGGCTGAAGTAACGCTTCTCGGGAAGGCGCTTTAGGCGCCGTTTCAAATTAATTTGAAATGACTGCCTGCGCTCTTTTCGAGGCGTCGTTTAGGCAATCATCGGCCTATAAAAGCCTGATCGGGCTTTGAAAGAGAAGACCCTTCTCTTTGAATTTTTCAGAGAACTTTAACTCTCTTCTTCCTCTTCTTCTTCGTTCAAGAATTCAAAAACCTTCTCAGTTCTTCAATGGCTCCCAAGAGACGAGCAGGAAAAGAGGTCGCAACCTCTACGACGGAGGGTCCTTCTCCTCCTCCGGTCATCGAACGACCTATCCGGGTAGGGATTTTTCCCTTTTAATCAGAGATTTTCATCTCTCTTTTAGAGCCGATTTTTGGCTATCTTCTGATGAACCCAGAGCGATCAATCATGATCTCGTGATCTTAGGGGGTTCAATTACCTGAATTTCCCTTGATTAGAACCGAAGGGTCTCTTCTTTAAACTTCCAGGCGAAGCTATCCCTTAGGCGGTTCACATCTTGTTGAATGACAGGATGCGAAGCTAGCCTTTGGAGTGTAACCGAAAAGGACCTTAATGCCTTTAAAATGGTCTTTAGGCAATAATACCCTTCTGCCGAAGTTAGCCCCTGGGGCTTTGTCGCATTCTGTTGTTCGAGACTAATCTTCCAAGGCGAAGCTAACACTTTGACATTTTCCTGCATTCTGCCTTCGTGTGGAGTGCGGAGTTACGCTGCAGCTGCGAAGCTAAGCTTCGGGGCGAAGCTATCATTAGGCCAGCTTTGCTTGGAGAGCGAGGCTATGCCTTAACAAAAATTACATTCTTGTTTTAGCTCTTGTTTGGCTGATGAACTAATCATAGTTTCTCTTTGTACTTGCAGTGCACTATACTCCTGGTCCTCTGAACAGTCTCTTTGGCACAGCCAGGGGGCTAGATGGTAATGTCAGCTTGCAGTTTCAAAGGCAAGCTTCGCTATTCAGTGAGCGAAGCTCTCCTGCTCGGGATACACTTATTCATGGTGGGGATCAACGCACCATGAGGAACATCTTAACTACTGCTCCCCTTGAAGATTCTGACCGAAGAATCTATCGGAAGCCCGGCTTCATGTTCGGAGATGCAGCGCCAGACCATGATCGCCAGCTGCTAGCCGGAGAGGGGCAGTGGATTTTCAAATTAGATGGTGAGAAGTTCTTATTGGCCCAGAGGCCTTCCACTCTAGTTTTGATGATGATTAACTCATGTAGTTATATGTACTAATAATCTTGTGATTTTAGTTTCAGATTATTAATCAAGATGTTAGTAGGTGATTAGCTTCAACAAAGATGGTTTGGAAGCTTTCACATACCGATTCAAGAGCCCGAGCGTCAAAGATCATATATAGCACTCTTTGGAGTCAAGCTCGGTGGATCACGAAGTTTTGGATCGAGTCGGCTTGGAGACGTTGCTCTGCAAGAAGACATCGGTACCTAGTTTAGTTTGTGTTTAGATCCATTTGTAAAGATTAGAATAGTATGATATGCTCAAGTTCACAAAACACACACGCTTCATGTTTTGAATATTGGTTTTGGTTTTCGGTTTTAGGCTTAACCGATCTTGGTTTTCATGAATAGATAGATTCAAAACAAGTTTACATGGTTTAATGTATATTAGATTTGTTCTATATACATGCATGCTTCAACTTCCTAGAAAAACTTAGTTTTGGCTTACTTATTCATGTGTTTTATGTTTTGGTATTTTTAACAAAACATATATTGGAATTAAGGTCAAAAACTATGGTATGTATATGTTTCATGTATATTGGATTTCTATCCATATGCATCATGCTTCAATGTGTTTAAATATCATGTTTTTGTATTTGGATGAGTTTTGGACAAAACACATTTTCTATTCAAAATCCAAGTTTTAGAAAATACAGTTTTTGGTTTTTGGCAAAATTTCTATAACACAAAAATAGTCCAATATGTTTGTGATTTGTGTTAAACTTTTAACACAAGTTTGTATTTTAATGAAAAATGATAAAACTATTTTTGTGAAATTTTAGAGATTTTATGGGAATTTTTAAGACATTAAAAACCAAGTTTTTCCCTGAACTGCAGCTGCCAGGCTAGGCCAGTCGACCGTAGCGGTCGACCGACGTGCACGGATACGTGCACGCTGGCTGCCCCATAAGCCGGTCGACCGCACGGTCGACCGACTGAGAGCAGGTTGCTCTCTTTTTGCCCCCGGCCGACCGAGCGGTCGACCGGACAGAGAGCGTTGCTTTCTGTATCTGGGACGGTCGACCGCACGGTCGACCGAATGCTGCCAGCGGTCAAAATGTGACCGTTGGCCGGTCGACCGAGCGGTCGACAGGTAGTTCATTTTTGGCAGGATCTGCTGCCAACGGCTAGTTTTCCAAATGGCCTATAAATACCCCGTTGGAAAGAGGTTTTCTCTAAGATTTTTTGTGCGAATTTTTCCTGACTCTCTAGTGTTTTCACAGCAATCAAAAGAAGTTTTTGGACTTAAATTGAACAATCCATTTGGTGTTTTTGCTAGGGTTTGGACAATTAAAGAAAAGGGTTTTTGGGAAAAGATTTTGATTGAACTTCTTCATCTTGATTTCTAGTTTTTCCCAAAGATTTTCTTTGTGATTTTGATTTCCATTCCATTGATTTTCTCCACACTTGAGCTACTTCTACTATCTCATTCTATAGGATCTTTGTGTGGGAGAAGAAATTGTTTGTGGTTGTTTGTTAGACCACCAAGTTGTAAACCCAATCTTTTCTTGGCTTTGTGCCTTTGGGTTGTATCCCTCAAGTTGTGAGGTGATCCTTGTGTAAGCTTTGTGCTAATCCCTCAAGTTGTGAGGTGATTGTTTGTTGGCTTGGAGTTGTGCCTCAAGGAGGAGGTTGTGTTTGTAAAGAGAGGAGTTGGGTACTCCTTGTAATTGTTATTGCCCCAAATCCTCGGTGGAGGTTCCCTTTGTGGGAGTCCTTTGTGGACAAGCTAGTGGACTTTAAATCCTTCTGGGTGAAGGCGGGGATGTAGAGCTGGGTGCTCGAACCTCGAAACATATCTTGTAGTTTGCGCTTGATCCCTTGACTCTTACTCTATCTCTCTCTTTACTTTGTGCCTTGCATCATTTCACATTGTTCATTCATTCATATATGCTTGGCTTGATTGTGTGTATCACTTGTTGCTTGCATATTGTGTAATTGCAATTAGTTTTTAAATTTCGCATTTAGTTTAATAGATTAGCATTATCACCTATTCACCCCCCCTCTAGGTGATTTCAATTGGTATCAGAGCCTACACTCCTGATATTTAGGTTTAACCACCTAGGAGTGAGATCTTGGTTTGCTAATCTTCATTTGCATTCTCATTTGCACACATTTAGTTTGCACTCATGGATAGCCCTTCTATGTTTGATTTTTCTAGACATGATTTTTGGAAGGCCAAGATGAGTAGTCATTTAAAAGCCTAGGACATCTAGTTTATCAAGCCACTACTCAAGAATCCTACCCTAATGCTAGCAAGCATAAAAAGGCTAATGCATTAGCACTTAAGACACTCAGAGCATCTCTTAATGAAGATCTTTTACATGTGTTTGCTCATTATGATTTTGCTTTTGCAGTTTAGAGTATTTTGACTTCTCCCGAGTTTTCAAGGATTATCAACAAGTTGAGGAGATCTAGGAGAGACAAGTCCGACGAGAATTGCCTCATGGTCCAAGGGAAAGACTCCCTTGAGGTACAATCGGATTCTCAACTAGATGATAGCTCTAGTTCATATTGCTATGGGTGTTTTGAAGTTCAAAATTTAAATGTAGAACTTGCCTCTAAGCTTGAAAATTTTGTGAAAAAACATGACCTTTTGAAAAAGAAACATTTTGAATTAAAAGAAGAAATGAAGGATTTGTGCTCAACTTTTGAATTGGTTTTGCAAGAGAAGGAAGAGATTACTAGTGAACGTGACTCACTAAGATCTCAACTAGACCTTGCCCTAAAAGAGATTGATGTTTTGAAAAGCAAAAATGATTGTGATGATATTGTGAAAAACAATGAGGTTTTATCTTCTAAATTAGATTTTGTTTTAAAAAGATAACCTTTCTTTGAAAAATGAAATTGATTTCATTACAAAAGAATTGGATGTAGTTTTAAAGAAAAATGATTCGTTGAAAATTGAATTGTCTTCACATATTTGCCATGCTAGTGTAGCTTCACCTAGCACATCTTTTGCATGCTCCACTTTATCTTCTAGTATTGAAAATGACATAAATGTGTTGAAGAAAAGTGTTGAATGTTTGGGCTCCACTTTGAGCCAATGTACTTTGAATCATACACGCTTGAAAATCTTGGTTCGCAAGAAACAAGTTCCATCTTTACATGTACACCCATCACGGCATACACATGCTCATCACGGACACAACCATAACATGTATGCTAATGTGTACACTTGTACACATTGTGGTCGTAAGGGTCACCTTGCTAGATTTTGCTATGATCGTTTACATATTGAAATTTAGCAAATAATCTTGTTTGGGTTAGGAAGGGTACTAACCCCTATGGACCCAAAAGAAAATGGGTACCAAAGACCACCCTTTTGATTTTTGATGTAGGTGTGGACTCTTGCATAACGTGAGAGTATTGGTGCCTTGAGGTGGATGCGTTCCGTGCTTAAAGAAATCATTTTAGATGCATCACTTTCAAGGGAGTTTGGTGGAGAGGACCACCATTGTTTTGGAGAACTAGAGAGGTGCCTTCATTGATTTTGGTATCAATCTCTAACTCCCGTTTTTATTTACATGCTTTTCATGTTCATCTATTTATAGCATGTCATGTGTTATTGTTCATTATACTTATGCCATGTTCATTAGATCAGTGATATACTTGTTAGTTAGTTGAGACACCCATGCTTTAAATGGATTTATATCTATGAGTTCTCACTTTGTTTTTAACTAATATGTATGCTCTAGATCTAATGCACATGCATATACATAATGATCATATGGATGTTTATGATTCTTGTTTTGATATTTCATGTTTTTGGTGTTTAGAGTTTATTATGTTAAATGCCATGATTCTTAGATCTTTGACATGCATGTATAGCTTTTGAGATCACCCATGTTTATATGGATCATTTATTTTTGTGTTCTCACCATTGTTTAGCTATTATGTATTTCATAGCTCTAATAGAATGAGGATTTACATAATGATCATGTTTATGATTGATTTATGTATCGTTTTACGCTTCATGATTTGAATATACGTTTGGATGTTAGTTTTCATTAAGACTAGGATTTATACTTGTACATATAATGGGCCACAAATAAATCTTTATATATGTTTGTGCTAGAATTCTTATTTGTATCCATTAGATGTGCTAGTATAGTCTAGTTTTGATGATTCATGCATTTAACCTATATTCTCATTTTGGATATGTTTCTTTGATCATGTGTTTTAACTTCATGTATATGTCCATCTTGTCTAAACTATTGATTATACATATACATCCCTTGAGCTACGTGCCTTCATGCATATACTTTTGTGGACTCATTATGTTTAGGATATGTATGTATACTTTAGTTTGTACATGACATACATATGCCTTGAAGTTTAAATTGTTTTGGTGAGTTTCATGATTTTCAAGTTTTTAGGTAATTTCAATTGGAAAAAAAATTTAGTTTTTCATGTGTTAATGTTTTTAAGGAATTTCACATGAGCTTAATTGAATATTTTCATGTTGATATGTGTCACATAACACTTGTTCACTCACTTTATTAGTTTACTCATGATTTGTTTTCATGAGACTATGATATGAGCTTTATGGATTTTGAGTGTTTAGTTATCATGTGATTTACATATGTTTCATGAAAAACAATTTTATTTTATTCCTTACTTGAAGGATTTCGTACTAGTTTAAAAATTTTCCTATAACTAGTTCGTATTCTTCACTATGGTAGAGATTTTCAAACATACTACATTTTCAAACCTATTTTTGAAAACCCCTACCTTCAACGGGCGGTTGGTTGGGAGACCATGCTCATGTATGCTTTATATTGAAAATCATTTTAAACTTGAACATGATTGGGAGGATAGGAATATGAGATATACATTGTTGTTTCAATTGGTATCATTGGATTCTTTCAATTGGTATCAATATTGACTTTTTTTTTGTATACTCATATATTTTTTTGTGTATATGTATGCTTGCACTTCAAATAATATCAATTTCAATTGGTATTAACTTTTCATACATATATATGTGTTTTGTTTATGCTAAAGCTTGAGTTTTAATTTTTGTTTCAATTGACTAGTTTTCAATTGGTATCCATATACAAGCTTATGCATGTTTTAATTTGGTATTTCATAAAGAGGAAGAAAACTTGTATTTTATCTTTCAATTGGTATTTGATTCCCACTCCCATTCTTTATGATTGAAAATTTCAACTTGGTATCATATGCTCAAAATGAAATATATTTACAATTGGTATCAAAATTTTTGTTTAGAAATTTAAAATTGTTATGTTAATTTCAATTAGCATCAAGATTGTTTTCTTACAATTGATATGTTATTGGTTTACTTGTCAATTGGTATCAAGATTTTTGTTTTCAATTAATATATGAATGTTTAATGCCTTGTTTACCTTTATTTCAATTGGTATCATTTGATATAGGCATTCCTTAAAATGTTTTTGTTTTATAGTACATTTCAATTGATATCATTATGCACTACATTGACAACATTTTTTAATTGGTATCATAATTGATTATGCCCCTAGAAAAATATCGTTTTTGATTGGGAAAGAATAGTGTGGTAGATTGCACAGATATTATGTAAAAGAGATAAGGTTTAGAATCAACCTTAGTGTTTGATCATTCCACAAATGTATTTCAAATGGTTAATGTATCCTTTCCAATCTCCATTATAGCAAAGGCTATACCGGGTCGATTCTCCGGGAGAGCTTGCGATGGAAGCGTTACGGTTCGTAGTGAAGCAAGAAAACGAAGTATCTTCTTTGTTTTTAAGCAAAAGCAAAAAGCATGGAAAAGGAAATGGAAGAAGTTGTGGATTTGTGCATGATGGAAAAAGAATCAAAAGAACTTAAGAAAATTGTATTGCTAAGAAAGAAAGCTATTGAAGAAATCTTGGAAGAAAACTTTGGATGAGAAAGACCATGGCTAGCTAACTTTACCACTTCGCTAACTTACTAAGCTCAATGGTGATGCTTGATTGCCTCATGTTGATTCATTGGCAATAGAGATCACTTTGCTTGTTTGTTCAAGTACTTTACCGTTTGGAAGATGAGTGTTCCTTTAGGTCTTAGCTTGTAGCCTCATGTTGATTCATTGGCTCCCAAGATAGATTATCAATGATGAACTCTAGGAGTGACACTCAAGGGATGCTAAGGAAGAAGATACAACATTCAATTAACATTCAAGACATAACAACAAATTAGCTTGAAGTACAGAAGTTGTTCTACAAGTAGCATATGTTTGGTGATCCATCTCCATGTTCCATCAAGGCTCTTGTTCTAGACAAGGCTCTAAATGAGGCACACATGAGTCATATGGAGTTTGAACAAGCATTTACCAAGTGAAAGCAACTCTACTTCCTTGGAAAGCAAAAGAGATTCTAACAATGCAAGTATAGAAATTAGCAATCACCCAAAGAGATAGAAGTTAGCTAAGTAAGTTGTTAGCTAGCCATGTAAGAGAGATTTAGCTATCCATTGCACAAGAAACAAAACAACAATTCATGATGTAAAGCAATAGAAGTAAAGCAATAGAAATTGACTAGAAGTAAAACAAGAAAGTAAAGCAAAGTAAAGCAACGTACTAGAGATTGTAAAGAGAAGAATGAAGCTTTGATTAATCCTTGCTTACAAGTAATGTCACCTCCTTGCTTACATGCTTTCAACAACACTCTCTTTTCTCTCTTTGACAAAATCTCTAGGAGGAAGAAGAGGGAGAACTAAAACCTAAAGAGAATACCAACACTCTCTCACAAAATACAAGAATTTCTCCTAATCTCTCCTCTCTGTTGCGCTCGTGCAGACCCTGGTGCTGTATTTATAGGCCTCAGAGAGAAGGATCTAGAGCCCAGGTTGTTGGAGAGAAATCCGGGCTTCAATAGCTTTCTAACTGCCGCAGATCTGCGGCAGTTACCCAGAATCTGCGGCAGAATCTTGGCCGTTGAGGCCAAGATTTCTGTTGCGCGTATCTCATAGGTTGTTAGCCACGTTGACCTTCTGGAAGTTTGAGTTGGCGCGTAGATCTCTCCTGATTCTGGATTCAAACTTGGGCTCTCTTTTGGGCTTTGAATTAATTCCCTTTAATTATTGCTAATTAAAGAGATTTTGGGCCTTTTCTCATTTAAGATGTGGACCTGCAACAATAGAGAGAAAAGGATTAAAAATCACATTTTTATTTACAATATGCATGGTATGAAAGTTGTAAAATATGTAAAAATAAATAACAATCACTCCCCCATACCTAGCTTTTGCTCGTCCTCGAGCAAAAAAGAAAGAAAAAGAAAATCCTAACTAGTTTATTACACCACTTTCGTAGGTGACACGATTGCACTGAGCACGTGCAACAAGCCGTTAAACCTCTAGGTTACCCTAGAGGAGGAGTGTTGTCTCCTGAGGGTTTTCAGCGGATTGCACCCACAAAATCCATAAAAAAATAAAAGGGTTAGTGAAAATTTTTATCCATGTTTTAAAGATTCTCACTTAAGTTATAGGTTTCAGGTTATCCTAAACTTGTCATTCCTCTTATAAGCTTCTATTTGGAGTTTTGTTTTCAACTTAGGTTAAGTTTTTAGGGAAAAGATCAAAAACCGGATTTTGCATCAATCCTAGGATATATACATCTATAAATATAAAGGATCTTTCTTAGACTAAGTTCATTTATTTACTAATATATATAACATTTTTTTTATTTATATTTTCTTCTTTTTTTTTTTCCTTAGCATCCTTAGGCTTTCTAGTTTACCCTTGTAACGAGTCTCTTACCGATGACTCCCAAACCAGACGGTCTTAGGGCACCAGATGAGAAAACATCCTTCGGGTTCGATGACTCAAGTAAACTAGGCCACGAAGGAATTTAAGGACTTAACCACCTTTAGGCATGATCGGCAATGCTTCTTGAGGCACGACTAACCAGCTTAATTAGTGGCTAAGTATTTATTATTTATTTATATACATATTTTTATTTATTATTATTTTTTTTCTTTATTTTTTTATTATATATATATGTAAATAAAGTCACAAAGTCTTTGATTAATCCTTCAATATGTTTAATGTATATATCCTAAAGAAAGAATTAAATTCTAGTAATTTTTCTAATCCTTTATTACTTAACCTAAAAATCTAACAAAACTCCTCTTTTCGACTTATAATTAGAAATCTTAGTTTAGAGCTTCCTTAATCCTTAAAGTTAAGTTTGATTCTTTAAACATGGATCAAGAATTTCCCTTTTTTTTCTTTTTTTTTATTTTTTTATTATTATTATTATTTTTTTCTTTTCTAATCTAACAAGAAAATAGAAAATCTATAAAGAAAGGTAAAATCTAAAAGAAAATAAAAACCTAAAAAGAAAGTGAAAATCCTAAAAATAAAAATAAAAAGCCTAAAAAGAAAATGAAAAATCCTAGGTTAGCATCTACCCCCCATACCTATCTCATGCATTCTCCCCAATGTATGCAAGATGAAATGATGCATGAAATAGGTAAAGGTATAAAGCTACTCCCTCCGTCGCTTTGGACCAGCAGTGGTGCTAGGTCCAGCGGACTGTGATCGTCTCAATGCTGCCTCCATACTGTCTAACCGAGAGGATTGCTCCTCTACCTTCTTCCTAAGACGAACCTGCCCCCTAAAGATCTTCTTCATGCCCCGCCAGATGGTGGACATGAAGGCACGAGAGTCCGTTGGGGGATCCTGCCTCCAAAATTGTGGCTCATCTATTTCCTCTAAGCTTTCCTCCGAAGAGGACTCCACAGGTATATCCTCGGGCTGGGCACTAGGTGTCCAGACCGCGTGCAAGCAACCATTATATGAACTGGTGGGTCTCTCTGCAGTAATAAACACTCGGTCAAAAGAATTAAAGACATCGTCTGGTAGGAAGGTCCTACATAGACGTGTAATCAAGATTGGATGGGAACGCTTGGCTCCCCGAGTGCGGGAGGAATTGTCAAGGATGGCATGAAAGATGGCCCTATTTAAACAAACCGTGTGGTTCCGAGTCATTAAATCATGGATGATTTGCAACACGGGTCTGTTAAAGGATGATTGATGTTCAAGCCCTAAAATGTTGCGTTGGATCCAGCGTCCAACGCAATGTACATTTCTAAAGGTCGTGTTGGCTTTTAGCCCACGGTCCTGCTCTGTGCAGCGGACCCCCATGACGGTCATGTAGTCTATCAGTGGCAAGGGGTCGCTATGATGGGGATGAATTGGGACATCAGTGATTTCGGCAATGAGTGGAAGTGTGACAAAGATGTCACCTAACGGCATATGAACAACAAATTGGTATATCTCATAATTCACAGATGCATGATCGAGTGCATTATAAAATGTAGTGACAAGTTCTGGACAGTAGTATGCATCATTTTCACTGTTATCGTAAACTAGAGAATACCAATTCCATGCACGTAATCTATCAACAAAGATGTGCCCATACCCCCCATTATCATTCAGAATTTTTGAAAAATCCCTTTCCACAAACAGATTCGGGGCCATGTATAATAATGAAATTAAAGCAAAGGATCAAAGAGCAAACCACCCCCGGAGTTCGTGGGGGGAAAATCCAAAAGCAGGTGTGCAGAGGGCACCAGGAACTGATTCTGGAAGAATGGGTACTGGATCTGCCACCAGAGAAAAATTTCGATTGGCCAGAAATTTTTCTGCGCTCCAAATGTAGCAGGACTGCCGCAAATCTGCGGCAAAGGTTGTGGAATTGCGGCAGAAAAAGGGTTTCTGAGGAAGGAAAAATTTTCAGAGGTCTGTGATTGAAGGAGGATTTCAGATCTGAGGGGAACTTTGCGTTTTTAGGGAGGAGGGGTAGGTGAAGAGAGTATTTATAGGAGGGAGAGAAAATGAGATTTCCAATATTAACCCTAGGTCAAAAGTATATTTACAACCCTAGGAAAAGGAGTTTGAAAATGAATGGGATCCTAGGGAAGGTAGAATCCTAGGAATTTGAAACTCTTTTAAGCACAAAAGTCCCTCATTATTTTTTTATTTATTTGTATTAACAAAATTTTATTTACAAAAGTGATCCCAAAATGAAATGCAGGGAAATTCTCGGGAAACTGTACAGATGGAATAGTCACAGATAAACTGGGTCAAAAAGACCCAATTCATGAACTTCTTGTGACACGACATCGGTGGTAAAGAATGGCTTTAAACGTTGACCATTCACAGTGAATTTATTGCCATTATTTGGGTCAAGAATCTCGATCGCACCGTGTGGGAAGACATTATGAACAATGAATGGCCCTGACCACCTGGTTCTCAATTTACCAGGAAAAAGGTGGAGTCGTGAATTGTACAACAGAACCTTTTGTCCAGAGACAAAAATTTTTCTGTGAATGGATCTATAATGAAAAAGTTTGGTTCTGTGTTTGGTGATCCGAGCATTGTCATATACCTCGTTTCTTAGCTCTTCTAGCTCGGATATCTGCAACTTCCTTAAAGCACCGGCTTTATTCAAATCCAAGTTCAGCTGCTTTAAAGCCCACATAGCTCGGTGTTCTAACTCCACAGGCAAGTGACAAGGTTTTCCAAATATAACTCGATATGGAGACATACCGAGGACAGTTTTGTAAGCGGTCCTGTATGCCCATAAAGCATCTGTGAGTTTGATGGACCAATCCTTACGGTTCTGTCCAACGGTTTTCTCCAAGATGAGTTTGATTTGTCTATTCGTGACTTCTACTTGCCCGTTGGTTTGAGGATGGTAAGCCGTGGATAATTTGTGAGAAATAGAGTATTTGCGCATCAGGACTTCAAAAGCCCGATTGCAGAAATGACTCCCATTGTCGCTGATTATCGCACGGGGGGCTCCGAAGCTTGAAATGATGTAGTCTCGTAAAAACTTGATGACAACTTAGTTGTCATTTGTCCTTGTTGGAATTGCTTCAGCCCATTTGAAAACATAATCTACGGCTACCAAAATGTATTGGTTACCATAGGACAGAGGAAAGGGTCCCATAAAGTCGATGCCCCAGAGGTCAAAAATTTCGACTTCCAAGATGGGTGTGAGGGGCATCATGTCTCTCTGTGTAATTCTACCCGTCATTTGACACCTATCACAGAGCTTGCAGAAAGTGTATGCATCTTTAAAGAGAGTGGGCCAGTAAAATCCACTCTGAAGTACTTTCTCAGCAGTTTTTCGTGGACCAAAATGTCCACCGCAAGCTAGCTTGTGACAAAATGTCAAAACACTCTGATGTTCATCCTCAGGAAGGCACCTACGTATTATTTGGTCAGGACAATATTTGAATAAATACGGTTCATCCCAAAAGAAGAACCGCATTTGACGCATGAAACGGTGTTTTTCCTGACTTGACCAATGAGAAGGTATTTGCCTGGTAGCAAGGTAATTCACTATGTCAGCATACCAAGGCTCTCCACACATCACAAAAATGTGTTCGTCAGGGAAATCGTCATTAATCGGTATTCTCTCCTTAGGTGCATTTGGGATTCTAGACAAGTGATCAGCTACCACATTCTCAACGCCCTTTTTATCTTTAATCTCCAAATCAAATTCTTGCAAAAGAAGTATCCATCTAATAAGTCTTGCCTTAGCATCCTTCTTTTGCATTAAATACTTTAGGGCGGAGTGATCAGTGAAAATAATCGTCCTGGACCCTAGCAGATATTGTCGAAATTTCTCCAACGCAAGAACAACCGCTAAAAATTCCTTTTCAGTAGTTGTATAATTGAGTTGGGTATCATTCAGCGTTCTGCTAGCATAATAGATTACGTGTTGCCTAGTATCAATACGCTGTCCTAAAACAGTGCCTATAGCAAAGTCAGAGGCATCACACATAATCTCAAAAGGCTTGCTCCAATCTGGTGCAGAAATGATCGGTGCTGAGACAAGTCTACTCTTAAGCTCCTTCCATGATTTTTGACATTCCTCATCAAATATAAAGGGTACATCCTTTCCTAAGAGATTTGTCAAAGGTCTTGCAATGTTGCTAAACCCTTGAATAAATCGTCTATAGAAGCCGGCGTGCCCTAAAAATGACCTAATGTCCTTTAAGCATGTTGGTTCAGTGAGCTTCGTTATGACTTCCACTTTAGACTTGTCCACCTCAATTCCTATACGTGAAACCTTGTGCCCAAGAATGATTCCTTGCTTGACCATAAAGTGACACTTTTCCCAGTTAAGTGTCAAATTTTTCTCCATACAGCGTTGTAAAACCAGCTTCAAATGGTACAAGCATTGCTCAAAGGAATCCCCATAAATCGAAAAATCATCCATGAAAATTTCCAGAAATTTCTCCACCATGTCTGAAAAAAGACTCAACATGCAACGTTGAAACATTGCGGGAGCATTGCATAGGCCGAAGGGCATCCTTCGGTATGCAAATGTTCCAAAAGGACAGGTGAAGGTAGTTTTATCTTGATCCTCGGGAGCGATTGGGATTTGATTATATCCTAAATATCCATCCAGGAAATAATAGTATTCATGTCCCGCCAATCTTTCAAGCATTTGATCAATGAATGGAAGAGGAAAGTGGTCTTTACGTGTGGCAGTGTTCAACTTTCTGTAATCAATACAAACTCGAATCTTTGTTGGAAGTCGTGTTTGTATCAATTCTTTATTCTCATTTTCCACCACAGTAAATCCAGCTTTCTTAGGCACAGCGTGAACTGGACTAACCCACTGACTATCGGATATGGGATAGATAATCCCATTGTCTAATAGCTTCAAGATCTCGTCTCTAACAGCTTCCTGCATTATTGGGTTCAGTCTACGCTGTGGGTCTCGTTTTGGCTTGGCATCTTCCGTCAGATGAATCCTATGTTGAACTATGGAAGGACTAATCCCCTTGATATCAGCCATGGTCCAACCAATGGCTTCTCTATTTTCCCTTAACACAGTAAGAAGGTCCTCTTCTTGTTGTTTAGTTAGATTGGATGCAATGATTACAGGAAAGGATTCCTTCTCATCCAAGTACTTGTACTTGAGATGGTCGGGAAGAACCTTAAGATCAGAAGAAGGGACAGGCTCTATCACTGGTTGTTCATGGTGCAAAGGAAGAAGAGGGATGGAATTAGTGGTCCTTTCAACATTTGATTCAACAATCTGATCAAGGTTGAAGTCATCAGACTCCAACTCAAATTCCTCTTCAGACTCATTCTCAACCTCCTCAACATGTTCACTAGTTAAACCCTCGATCAAGTTCACTTCGAAAGAATCATTGCCCAGATCCCTAGGCTGCTTCCCCAGATGGAAGACATTCACCTCCTTTGTCATATCTCCGAAAGTTAGCCGCATTGATCCATTTCTACAGTTGATGATCGCATTCGCGGTGGCTAAGAAAGGACGTCCAAGAATGACAGGTGTTTGTGCTCTGTGATTTTGTACGGGTTGTGTTTCTAGAACGATAAAGTCTACGGGGTAAATGAATTCCCCGACCCGTATTAAAACATCTGTAATCTCCCCCTTGGGAATCTTTACAGAGCGGTCAGCCAACTGTATCGTCATTTGGGTCGGGCGAAGATTGCCTAACCCTAATTGCTGATACACGGAAAATGGGAGAAGATTGATGCTCGCGCCCAAGTCAAGCAAAGCCCTATTTATGGTGGTCTGCCCTATGATGCAAGAAATGGTTGGGCTCCCTTGATCTTTGTATTTCATAGGGATCGGACCATTGAGCAGTTCACTAATGTTGGAAGCCAGAAAGACTTTTTTAGGGACATTTGCTTTTCTCTTCTTTGTGCACATTTTCTTTTAAAAATTTTGCATAAGAAGGAACTTGTTGTATGGCATCAAGGAGAGGGACATTGATTTGTACTTGGTTGAATATCTCTCTTATCTTCTCCATGTGAGCATTCATCTTATGATTTGTGAGCCTATTTGGGAAGGAACAACAGGCTTATATATTTGCTCATCAACTTTTTCTTTTCCTTTTGACTAGGAAGTGGACGGTTGTGTGCTTGAAGAAGGATTGTCTTGAATGGGTTGGATTGGAACAGAAGGTAGTGGTATTGGCACAGATTTGGGTGGCTGATTTGAAACCTTATTATCTACATGCTTCCCAGATCTAAGGATTTGAATAGCTTGACATTGGCTGGGGCCCAAGTCTTCAACTTCGTGCAGGGGAAAATGGGTTTTGGGATTTGGCACAGGTTGGCTAGGTAGCATTCCTTTTTGTCTTTCAGTCAGAGAATTAGCCAACTGCCCTATCTGGATTTACAATTTGTTAATGTCCTGCTGCTGATTGTTCATCATTGAAGCTTGGGTCTTAGATAAGGTCTCTATCATTTTCTCCAAATCAGAAATTCTCTTGTCTGAAGGGTTTGGTGGTGGATGATGCTGATACTGGGGCTGAAAATTTGCTTGGTAAGGCACAGGATTTTGATATGACTGGAATCTTGGTGGACTTTGGTATGAATGGACATTTGGTGGGTTCTGGTGGTAAGTCGGTGGATGAGACTGAGCAGGGTATTGTTGTGGAAATGGTTGCCTCGGCTGCTCAGGACCAGACTGACTCCAAGAAAAGTTTGGATGGTTTCTCCACCCCGGATTATATGTTTTGGAGTAAGGATTGTAAGTGGGTCTGGTGTATGCGGCATTCGTACTCTCATGAAACATTTGAGTTTGATATACTGGACACTCCTCAAACAGATGATTCAGATCATGGCAATAGGTACAACCCGGATTAGCCACAGGTGATGGGTTGACCTGATTAACAGCAGTATTTTCCCTAGACTCTAGCAATTCAATCCTCTTCATCAATTGTGTTATTTTAGCTTCTGCAGCTATCGAGGATCCTATGGAGTGTAAACCAGTTTTGGAAGTTGTGGGTGTGGGTTTCTCAGTACATGACTCCCACTGGACTGTCTTTTCAGCTAAAGCCTCAAAAAGATCCCAACCCTGATCTTCATCCTTCTTTAAGAATTCTCCTTGGCACATAGTTTCAAGGAGTGTCTTAGTCTGATAATCGAGTCCATCATAGATAATCTGGCACTGGCGCCATTTTTCTATACCTTGATGGAGACACAGGGCTATTGGTCTTTAAAACGCTCAAAGTACTTCCAGAAAGGTTCATTGGCTTCTTGTTTGAATTGCATTATATTTTCCTCATAAGGGCTGTCTTATGGATAGGATAAAACTTTTTAAGAAAGACCTTAACAAAATCATCCCATGAAGAAATTGAGCTGACTGGGAGATTATAAAGCCACTTCTTAACGATATCCTTAAGTGCGAAAGGTATAAACCTAAGTCTGACAGCATCCTTGGTTAACTGGGAAATTCTCATCATAAGGCATACTTCTTCAAACTCTCGGATGAAGAAGTACGCATCCTCAGATTCTAGGCCATGGAATCGTGGAAGAGTGTTTATGAACTGCGGCTTTAACTCAAAGTTATTTCCATTTGTGGTTGGGAGGAGAATGCACGATGGAAGTGATGTGCGGATTGGGTAGAACTTGTCTTGCAACGACACGTTGTTGGTCATGACTGGGATTGTGTCAAGTGGTGGTGTATATGCTAGTGTAGAAATTCTCACAAGCCTAGCAGAATTCGGATCTCGATACCACTCTTGCATACAAAATTACACAATCAACGTGCACCGATCACACAGCGAAAAATGAAAAATAACAAACAAGAAAAAAGAAAAATCAATCCAAGCTATCTAGGGTTCCTGGACCTAGACGACTCCTAACTGATTAGATCGTCCACAGGAGGTTTAGTGTAGACTCTGACTATAAGCAAATCAGCCAGGGAAGGGCAAGGTTGGTGGGAGGTTTTCCGTCAGAGACGTTTCTTAATTAAGTAACCAGCAACCTTCGGGCTTTCGACCCTCAATCCCTTTCCTAGACACTGATTTTACAAAAGTCAATTTCCAACACTTTTCCCCCTTAGTATAATCTCCTAAGTGAGTCCGGATGTCCCTAGGGCCAACGTCTAGCAGTTTTTATGTAGAAGCTTAGGATTGTGAGTGCTTGGGAAAATGATTTGTGGGCCAAGGAAAGGGTGATAAAATCCCCACCTTATCTTTTTATGGGTAATGCCCTTAAAGTTGATTTGTGCAAGTGTACGATATAACAAACAAGGTTCACTCAAAGCGTAATTAAATCAAACAAACAGTGAGTCCTAGTCAATATGCAATGCGTACGTACCTTGTCTCCAGCACTCTTCAACAGTAAAAGTAAAGGAATTGAAAGACACGTGCCTAGAGATGCAAATGTCTAAACAATTTTTAACTTTGCAACAAATTTTTTTACTGTTGATTATTAGCAGATATAAGGTGAAGCATACAAGATTAATTATTGCAGCAGCTGTATTTTGCAGAGCAAGCAACCCTGCAGAAATTAGGTCAGTAGTTAACTCCTCCTTGCCGCAATTCTGCAGCAAATGCCGTGAATCTGCGGTAATTCAGAGGACTTCTGGTTTCTGCTTTCGAGAGCAGAAGCCCAGAGCCACTTATATGTCACTGCAATGCAAATTTTACTGTTTTCTTCACCTGTAACCTGCAACAGAGAAGAGAATTTGTTTAGTTCTTCACTTTAAACCAAAAACCGTTGCTCTCCCCGGCAACGGCGCCAAAAATTTGATTGGGAAAGAATAGTGTGGTAGATTGCACAGATATTATGTAAAAGAGATAAGGTTTAGAATCAACCTTAGTGCTTGATCATTCCACAAATGTATTTCAAATGGTTAATGTATCCTTTCCAATCTCCGTTATAGCAAAGGCTATACCGGGTCGATTCTCCAGGAGAGCTTGCGATGGAAGCGTTACGGTTCGTAGTGAAGCAAGAAAATGAAGTATCTTCTTTGTTTTTAAGCAAAAGCAAAAAGCATGGAAAAGGAAATGGAAGAAGTTGTGGATTTGTGCATGATGGAAAAAGAATCAAAAGAACTTAAGAAAATTGTATTGCTAAGAAAGAAAGCTATTGAAGAAATCTTGGAAGAAAACTTTGGATGAGAAAGACCATGGCTAGCTAACTTTACCACTTCGCTAACTTACTAAGCTCAATGGTGATGCTTGATTGCCTCATGTTGATTCATTGGCAATAGAGATCACTTTGCTTGTTTGTTCAAGTACTTTACCGTTTGGAAGATGAGTGTTCCTTTAGGTCTTAGCTTGTAGCCTCATGTTGATTCATTGGCTCCCAAGATAGATTATCAATGATGAACTCTAGGAGTGACACTCAAGGGATGCTAAGGAAGAAGATACAACATTCAATTAACATTCAAGACATAACAACAAATTAGCTTGAAGTAAAGAAGTTGTTCTACAAGTAGCATATGTTTGGTGATCCATCTCCATGTTCCATCAAGGCTCTTGTTCTAGACAAGGCTCTAAATGAGGCACACATGAGTCATATAGAGTTTGAACAAGCATTTACCAAGTGAAAGCAACTCTACTTCCTTGGAAAGCAAAAGAGATTCTAACAATGCAAGTATAGAAATTAGCAATCACCCAAAGAGATAGAAGTTAGCTAAGTAAGTTATTAGCTAGCCATGTAAGAGAGATTTAACTATCCATTGCACAAGAAACAAAACAATAATTCATGATGTAAAGCAATAGAAGTAAAGCAATAGAAATGTACTAGAAGTAAAACAAGAAAGTAAAGCAAAGTAAAGCAACGTACTAGAGATTGTAAAGAGAAGAATGAAGCTTTGATTAATCCTTGCTTACAAGTAATGTCACCTCCTTGCTTACAAGCTTTCAACAGCACTCTCTTTTCTCTCTTTAACAAAATCTCTAGGAGGAAGAAGAGGGAGAACTAAAACCTAAAGAGAATACCAACACTCTCTCACAAAATACAAGAATTTCTCCTAATCTCTCCTCTCTCCTCTCTGTTGCGCTCGTGTAGACCCTGGTGCTGTATTTATAGGCCTCAGAGAGAAGGATCTAGAGCTCAGGTTGTTGGAGAGAAATCCGGGCTTCAACAGCTTTCTAACTGCTGCAGATCTGCGGCAGTTACCCAGAATCTGCGGCAGAATCTTGGCCGTTGAGGCCAAGATTTCTGTTGCGCGTATCTCGTAGGTTGTTAGCCACGTGGACCTTCTGGAAGTTTGAGTTAGCGCGTAGATCTCTCCTGATTCTGGATTCAAACTTGGGCTCTCTTTTGGGCTTTGAATTAATTCCCTTTAATTATTGCAAATTAAAGAGATTTTGGGCCTTTTCTCATTTAAGATGTGGACCTGCAAAAATAGAGAGAAAAGGATTAAAAATCACATTTTTATTTACAATATGCATGGTATGGAAGTGGTAAAATATGTAAAAATGAATAACAATCATTTTTGCTTTAGACAAAAAGGGTGAACATCAAACATTGTTTTTCATTTACCCTTTATTGATTTTTTGTTTTGAACAAAAAGGGGGAGATCATTTTGTTTTTACTTTTACCCCTTTGTCGATGATTGA
Organism: Agave tequilana; assembly: GCA_038442645.1. Classification (NCBI taxonomy): domain Eukaryota; kingdom Viridiplantae; phylum Streptophyta; class Magnoliopsida; order Asparagales; family Asparagaceae; genus Agave; species Agave tequilana. The sequence goes on along the minus strand of JAVJIF010007443.1, from coordinate 39,469 downwards.
CAAAAAGGGGGAGAAGAATTTGAGTTTGTAGTTTATATGCATGTTTATGTATGCATGTTTTATGTTTTTATTAAAGTTCAATAGGTATCAAGAGCTTCTTGTTTTATGTTTTTATTTTTGGTTTAAAGTTCAATTGGTATCAAAAGCATTATTTGAAGAACATGTTTATTTTTGGTATCAAGAGCTTCTTTAGATTTGTTTTGCAAATTGGTATCAAGAGCTATCAAGAGCTTGTTTTGAACATGTATTTGTTTTATTTAATTGGTATCAAGAGAGCATGTTTTTACTTGGTATCAAGAGCATTATGTTTTAGAAAAAGGATTTATGTTCATGCATAGCAATAAACAATAAATGTGTTTCATATGTTTATCTCCATACATGTTTGTGAGCTTACATTGCATATTTATTATGTTTTTTTCATATGCATGAGTTAAGGGGGAGCTTCTTTGAAGCTTAACTTTAATCCATGCATATATAACTCCATGAGTTTTGTCATCATCAAAAAGGGGGAGATTGTTGACCCAGAGGCCTTCCACTCTAGTTTTGATGATGATTAACTCATGTAGTTATGTGTACTAATAATCTTGTGATTTTAGTTTCAGATTATTAATCAAGATGTTAATAGGTGATTAGCTTCAACAAAGATGGTTTGGAAGCTTTCACATAGTGATTCAAGAGCTCGAGCGTCAAAGATCATATATAGCACTCTTTGGAGTCAAACTTGGTGGATTACGAAGTTTTGGATCGAGTCGGCTTGGAGACGTTGCTATACAAGAAGACATCGGTACCTAGTTTAGTTTGTGTTTAGATCCATTTGTAAAGATTAGAATAGTATGATATGCTCAAGTTCACAAAACACACACGTTTCATGTTTTGAATATTGGTTTTGGTTTTCGGTTTTAGGTTTAACCGATCGTGGTTTTCATGAATAGATAGATTCAAAATAAGTTTACATGATTTAATGTATATTAGATTTGTTCTATATACATGCATGCTTCAACTTCCTAGAAAAACTTAGTTTTGACTTACTTATTCATGTGTTTTATGTTTTGGTATTTTTAACAAAACATATATTGGAATTAAGGTCAAAAACTATGATATGTATATGTTTCATGTATATTGGATTTCTATCCATATGCATCATGCTTCAATATGTTTAAATATCATGTTTTTGTATTTGGATGAGTTTTGGACAAAACGCATTTTCTATTCAAAATCCAAGTTTTAGAAAATACAGTTTTTGGTTTTTGGCAAAATTTCTATAACACAAAAATAGTCCAATATGTTTGTGATTTGTGTTAAACTTTTTAACACAAGTTTGTATTTCAATGAAAAATGATAAAACTATTTTTGTGAAATTTTAAAGATTTTATGGGAATTTTTAAGACATTAAAAACCAAGTTTTTCCCTGAACTGCAGCTGCCAGGCTAGGCCGGTCGACCGTAGCGGTCGACCGACGTGCACGGATACGTGCACGCTGGCTGCCCCATAAGCTGGTCGACCGCACGGTCGACCGACTGAGAGCAGGTTGCTCTCTGTTTGCCCCCGGCCGACCGAGCGGTCGACCGGACAGAGAGCGTTGCTCTCTGTATCTGGGACGGTCGACCGCACGGTCGACCAGATGTTGCCAGCGGTCAAAATGTGACCGTTGGCCGGTCGACCGAGCGGTCGACCGGTAGTTCATTTTTGGCAGGATTTGCTGCCAACGGCTAGTTTTCCAAATAGCCTATAAATACCCCATTGGAAAGATGTTTTCTCTAAGATTTTTTGTGCTAATTTTTCCTGACTCTCTAGTGTTTTCACAGCAATCAAAAGAAGTTTTTGGACTTAAATTGAACAATCCATTTGGTGTTTTTGCTAGGGTTTGAACAATCAAAGAAAAAGGTTTTTGGGAAAAGATTTTGATTGAACTTCTTCATCTTGATTTCTAGTTTTTCCCAAAGATTTTCTTTGTGAATTTGATTTCCATTCCATTGATTTTCTCCACACTTGAGCTACTTCTACTATCTCATTCTATAGGATCTTTGTGTGGGAGAAGAAATTGTTTGTGGTTGTTTGTTAGACCACCAAGTTGTAAACCCAATCTTTTCTTAGCTTTGTGCCTTTGGGTTGTATCCCTCAAGTTGTGAGGTGATCCTTGTGTAAGCTTTGTGCTAATCCCTCAAGTTGTGAGGTGATTGTTTGTTGGCTTGGAGTTGTGCCTCAAGGAGGAGGTTGTGTTTGTAAAGAGAGGAGTTGGGTACTCCTTGTAATTGTTATTGCCCCAAATCCTCGGTGGAGGTTCCCTTTGTGGGAGTCCTTTGTGGACAAGCTAGTGCACTTTAAATCCTTCTGGGTGAAGGCGGGGATGTAGAGTTGGGTGCTCGAACCTCGAAACATATCTTGTTGTTTGCGCTTGATCCCTTGACTCTTACTCTATCTCTCTCTCTCTCTTTACTTTGTGCCTTGCATCATTTCACATTGTTCATTCATTCTTATATGCTTGGCTTGATTGTGTGTATCACTTGTTGCTTGCATATTGTGTAATTGCAATTAGTTTTTAAATTCCGCATTTAGTTTAATAGATTAGCATTATCACCTATTCACCCCCCCCTCTAGGTGATTTCAGTTCTATCTCCCGTCTAGCAAGCGGCATTTTCCCTTGTCCTTCTTTCAATGCGTGACGAGGGCTCAGAAGATGTAGTGGCAAGTGAGTCGGACTACTGAATCCGTTCACGCAGGGAAGTTGATAATTCCCTCACCCGTTATATAATAGCGGGGCCTCCTCGCTGCATATTGGGTCTCCACCCTGGGAACGTACTCCCAGACATCCCAGTGGGAGAAAACCCTGCGGTGGCTCAGACTTTTGGGAATCAATTCTTTAAGGTTCGTGGCAACTATCCAGCCACTGATTTCAGGACTCCAGGGTAGATTCACCCTCCCAAGGCATGGTGGAGGGACTTGACCTTATATGTCCTTGCTCATTTTGAGGAGGATCTGGAGAGGTTGGGGCTTTATGAGGCCGTCAGGGCGACCTGTTATGGCATTCAGATGAGCGTAGCGAACTTCTATGCCATCTTTGAGTTATACTGCCCGGCTACAGGGACCTTCTTCACCCCTATTGGCGAATTGGGTATGGCTCTGCACGAGATGTGGGAAGTCTCTGCTCTGCTTTTGGGATCTCTCCCATACGAAGAATATTTTTCGTGCGAGGCGGAATTGGCACTTCTGGGGAAGCAGGAGCCTGCCCTATTTGAGACTTATCGGAAGTTGATGTGCCACCTCTACATTTGTTCCAGTATGCATGGGAGCCATAAGAGAGCTTCATGCAGTTTGAAGAGCTGGGGAAATTATTTGTTCCCTGATATGGAAAATACTCCTGAAGCGGCTCATTGTGGAGTTGCTGATGAAGACATCTTTCGTCGGTGCAAGAGCATTCTCAGGGGGATCTAATTCTGGAAGAAGAAGACGGCCCCTATGAGAAGAGCGATATTCTTCGGAGCTTCCACCACCAGGCTCGTCGACCGACACCCGGAAGGCACTTCTGGCTGGTTTTTTAACGGTCTGGTTGAAGAGATGTGTGGTGCCATCTTCGTCCGGCGATGTCATTCATCCGACTGTCTTGTTGCCTGCCGTTCGTCTAGTCAATGGTCGTTCTCTTGGACTTCTTCCAGCCATGGTATGCTGTATTCAAAGAGGACTTCGTGAATTGACGGAGGCTTTCTGTAGGCCACCAGCAACGAAGCGGGGAAAGGGGACTATTTTGCCTCGCGACGTACCAAACCCCAGAATAGGTCTGCCATATACTTATCTAATGGCAGGATCGCCTTTCACTGTCCTTCCATCATCCAGGCCGGAGAGGAACCCCCAGAAGGTGTTCGAATGGCGCTTCTTCGTCGATTCGAGGGGTGTTCATAGTCAAAAACTTATGTGGCTGCGGTCCGTAAGCTGTTGTGCCGTCATGACGTCTATAGCCTTTTCTGCTGCTTCCCCTACATTCGGGATGCGGGCTACGGTAAAGAATTCAAGGATGTTGGAGAAGGGCAGACGTCATTGAGTCGGGGAATCTTTGAGTGGCTGGTTAGCATCCAGCCCTCACACTTGTTGTATAGGAGTGGAGACACCTGTTACCTAGATCCCTATATCCCGAGTCGGTTTGCCCGCCAGTTTGGGTATGACCAACTGTATGTGGGTAACCGAAACAGCAGTTTGGCCTTCATGGGGAGCCTTATCGATGGAGCTCGTGCCTGGCGGTTCTTCATTGCTGGCTATACTGACGACCCTAGGATTCTGCCAGTGGTATAGAACTTTAAACTCCACACCCACTGGATTTTTTGTTAATTCCTCTGGTGTGAAGTTAATCTCTCAGCGGCTGAAGCGGAAGGTCACTGAGAAGGGCGAGGGTAAGAGGGTACGCGTTTCAGGCCTCAGGGAATTCATTGCTGTTGACGACAGTGAAGCCTCGGATGCAGGAAGTCCTCGCTTCGAGGCGGATACAGGTGCTGAGGCTCCAACAGCTGCTTCTGGAGGGGTAGGGACGGCCCCCATAGAACACGCTGACATGGAAGAAGTGGAGGAAGAAGATCCTGATGTCCACTTCAAACGAAAGCGGGAGGGTAGATCTCGTAGGAAGAGGGTAGTGAAGAAGCCTCATCGCTACACTCCTACGGTTGTTGCAGAGGGCGAATTATCTGCAGCGCCTCCTCCTCCTGCCCCATTAGTAATTAAATTGTTGGTTCCTAGGCCGACTACTGGTAAAGCCGCTCCGGACCCGGGTAAGATCAGCTCCGTTCTTGTAATATACTTCTTATGTGTTCCATGTAGCTCATTGTTTACTTTATGATTCAGGAACTGAGGCGGTGAGAAGCCCGAGAGCTGAGGCTACTGGAGAACAAGGGGAGCATTATGATCCCTTGTTTACTTATAAGGAGGGCGATGAGGCTGGCTATTTCGCCGTCTCAGAAGAGTCTGGAGATGATGCGGCCGATGTAGGTCCTTTGGGCGCTGGGACTTCAAAAGGAAGTCCCGTAGCTTCTAGCTCCTTTGGGTGGACCACGGAGGGTTCGGCAAGTGAAGGTGGGCCGGCCATTTGTGTTGATTCCTCCAAAGATTTTTCGATGGAGCCCGCAGGGACTGATGCAGCCGTTAAGACGATTGAGGTGACATCATCTTTTGGTAGTGTTTTGACCTTTTGACTTCTGCTATTTATTATGCCTTGCCTAAACAAAGTCTTGTTGTAGGTGTTCCGCCTTTGGGTGCATCGACTTCAAGAGAGCCCACCCGTCTTCCTGAGGGATCCAGGGGTGAAGTAAGTACTTCGACCATGGCGGATGCTGCTGAGTTGGATGCTTTGTATCACGACCTGCCCTCTTATTAGCCTGAACCAGCCAGAGGGACTGAAATTGAGGGGACGGTAGTCATGGGACCAATCTCACTTCCAACAATATCGGTGAGTGAGATGCCATCGGTTTCGCCAGCGCCGCCTTTCTTACCAGGTGCGGAGCTGAAGGTAATTACCAGTCCTACTTCTCCAACACTGGTGGTTGAGCCAGTTCTCCCAGAAATAGTCACTAGTCCTACCTCGGTCGTGGCTAGTGTACTGGTTTCAATGAGGACTCCTCCGAGATCACCGACGACCCCTCATGTTGCTGCAGCCAGTGCTTCTACTATTCCTTCCACAGTAGTGTCGATAAAACGAGTGGAGACTCAGTCTTCAGGGGCAGCTCGTTTGCCGGGGGTAGTTGAGGCCGAAAATGAATTCGTGGTCGAGTTAGTCGACAGCTTTTATAAGAGCTTGAAGCGATCCATTGCTTTGATCTTGAAGGGCTCGACTACCTCGTTCTCTGCTTTAAAGGTAGTCCTCTCCCGGAGCATTGACAGTATCCGAGACTTTGGAGGGGATGACCAGGCCGCTGCATTGGAGCTTCTGGTGGACCGACTTGAGAGGGATGTAGACGAATGGCGCCGTCATAGCCATTCAGATCTGGAGTCTTCAGTTAACGAGCAGCTTGCGTACCTTGTTGCTCAGATGCATTAAGCTCATCTTGCCGTTCAGGAAGCTGCTAAGGCCATTTCTTCTAATTTGAAATCCTTGGAAACAAGAAAAGTAGAGCTCGGGGATGCCATAGACGCTTCTAGCAGTGCTCTTCTTGACGCTGAGGACAAAATTGAAAAGGCCAAGGAGATGATCAGGAAGGCTAATCTTCTTTTATCCAAGGCTGAACTAGTGCATCTTGAAGAGACTGCCCGGCTTGAGCAGCTTAAGGCTCAGAATGACGAACTCTTGCGGCGAGAGCTAGCTCAGAGGGCAACCTTGGTTGAAGTTGAAGCTAGCTTAGCCCAGACGGCGAGTTTTAATGAGGCTGAGTTGAGGTCGCAGGCGCTTATCAGGGCTGCTGAAGAGAGGATGACTAGGCTGGCGACTCTTGAAGGACGGATCAAGTCCTATGAAGCACCTTCATAGCTTGTAATATGTGCCTTCATGTATCCCTCTTTTGGAATCAATAAAAAGTGATTTTATTTAACTCCCCTATTGTATTTCCAACTTGTTTTATCTTCTGAATTCTCGCTTTCAAGTTGTATTGCGGCCATTTGAGAAAATAGTCCTTACTGGACTAAAAGATGAGACTTGGCTATCTGCCGGTTCAGAGGTCGAAATGACGTAACCGATTGAGAAGCCACCAAGCTCGAAATAGTCCTTGCCATACTGAAAGATGAGACTTGGCTATCTGCCGGTTCAGAGGTCGCAATGATATAACCGATTGAGAAGCCAACAAGCTCGAAATAGTCCTTGCCGGACTGAAAGGTGAGACTTGGCTATCTGCCGGTTCAGAGGTCGCAATGACGTAACCGATTGAGAAGCCACCAAACTCAAAATTTTGATGGAATCTAGAAGAAATTGTCAGAGGTATATTGTTAACGTGACAACCAGAAAAGTCCAGCAAAGACTGAGTGGGACTCAGGAACTTGCTGGGGAGCTAGGAAATGAATTCCATAGAAGATCATATGTCAGAGGTTTAATGTTAACGTGACAAAAAGAACTTCGTAGGATTCGGAAAGCAATTTGTCAGAGAAAAACGAGGAGATCACTGTCATAGGTTTAATGTTAACTTAACAGCGAAATGGATGCCAGAGGTATACTGTTAAACATAGCATGAAAAGGTTTCGTTCCCACTGGAAAAATCGGGGGGGGGGATCACTGTCATAGGTTTAGTGTTAACTTAACAGCGAAATGGATGCCAGAGGTATACTGTTAAACATAGCATGAAAGGAGTTTCGTTCTCGCAGAGAGAAACGAGGAAATCACTGTCATAGGTTTAATGTTAACGTAACAGCGAAATGGATGCCAGAGGTATACTGTTAAACATAGCATGAAAGGGGTCTCGTTCTCGCAGAGAGAAACGAGAAAATCACTGTCATAGGTTTAATGTTAACTTAACAGTGAAATGGATGCCAGAGGTATACTGTTAAACATAGCATGAAAGGGGTCTCGTTCTCGCAGAGAGAAACGAGAAAATCACTGTCATAGGTTTAATGTTAACTTAACAGCGAAATGGATGCCAGAGGTATACTGTCAAACATGGCATGAAAGGGGTCTCGTTCTCGCAGAGAGAAACGAGGAAATCACTGTCATAGGTTTAATGTTAACTTAACAGCGAAATGGATGCCAGAGGTATACTGTTAAACATGGCATGAAAGGGGTCTCGTTCTCGCAGAGAGAAACGAGAAAATCACTGTCATAGGTTTAATGTTAACTTAACAGGGAAATGGATAGAAAGATCTTTATATGTGGTCTTACCATTCTATGGATGAGAATTGGTAAGTGATTTTAGAGAGGGAATCAAATGGGAACAGGTCCCTTAGGATTTTTAGCAAATCCTCAGCTGTCAACGGGTTTGATATGCCTTTACCAACTACCGTTTGAGTCGGGCTAGCCATGCTATTCCCTTCAGCATGATGAGTTATCGAGGACTTATGTTGGGCTTAAAGGCCAACATTTTCCTCTATCCTTAACCGTTAAAGGTGTTGGATCATGTGGTTAGTACATGTAATCTTGATTCTCCTTTGAGACAACCAGTGTATGACCGGGTTCCTACAGGTTTATAGTTGTATGATCTCGTTTGGAGAAAGAGAGGGCTCTTTCTGCATACCTTGGATTTGAGGGTCTTGATCAGAGGTGTAGTGTTAACTTGATCATAAGACGGATCCTTAATCAAGGATAATACTTCTTCAAGAATTTGCCATTGATTGGCATCATGAGTAAATCACCATCTGAAGTTATAAGGCGATATGCTCCGTTTGAATAGACTGTTTCTATTACAAACGGTCCCTCCCATTTGGGCTGAAATTTGCCTTTGGTTTTGTGTGTCATGATCATTGGTCGTCTGACGGCTAAAACCAAATCTCCTTTCTGGAAGACTCTTTGTTTGACCTTCTTATTGAAGGCTTTTGAGATTCGAGCTTGATACAACTCGATGTGTTGTTGAGCTTGTAGCTGCCTCTCATCTAGGGCTTCAAGCTCTTGAAGACGCAACCGATCATTGTCCTCTGAAGTGATCTTAGTCATTAAAGTGACTCATAGTGACGGCATCTGGATTTCCAATGGTATGACTGCCTCGCATCCGTACATCAAGGAAAAAGGCGTATTGCCTATCGGGGTTCGGACCGTGGTTCGGTAGGCCCAAAGGCATTCACCAAGCTTTTCGTCCCAATCTCGCTTATTCGAGGAGACGAACTTTTTGAGTAACTTGAAGATCGTCTTGTTGAATGCTTCCGCCAAGCCATTAGCGGCAGGATTATAGGCAGTTGAAGCCATATTCTGAATTCATATTTATCGCAGAATCGATAGAATACCTGGCTTATGAATTGGGGACCTCTATCATGGATGATCCGCCTAGGAACACCAAACCGATAGATGACATGGTGTTTAATGAAATTAACCACGTTAGAAGTTTTGACTTCAACCAGTGGTATGACTTCTACCCACTTTGAAAAGTAATCGGTTATTGCCAGGATAAACTGGTGACCTCTTGTTGAAGAGGGGCTGATTGGCCCTACGACATCGATTCCCTATGCTTCAAATGGCCATGAAGCAACAGTTGGATGGAGCAACTCTGAGGGATGATGTATGAAGTCTGCATGAATTTGGCATGCTTTACACCTTCGTGCATATTGGATGGCATCGGCTATCATGGTTGGCCAATAATATCCAAGCCTATGCAACCTGTCTTTAAGTTTTGGACCTGGCTGATGAGCTCCGCAAATGCCATCGTGTGCTTCTTTAAGCACTTCCTGTGCCTCTGAATTAGAAAGGCAACGGAGGAGGACACTGTCATATGAACGACGGTAAAGTGTCTTCAGAGTTGGATCATAGTAAAAACGAAGAGACCTTCGTCTGATAGATGCCGCTTCTTTAGGATTGTCTGGCAGCAGACCATGTAGAGCATAGTCGATGAAAGGAAATCGCCAATCTCTCGGCTCAAGATCTGTCGAGATATTATAAACCTCTTTGGCTCTTAACATATGTTTAGAGCAGACAAGGTGTCGAGTCGCCACTGTAAGGTGATACTCGGTGTCGACTGGCAGGGCTAGTATTGTTGCTAATGCAGCAAGAGCATCCGTCTTAGTATTCTGAGATCGAGATACGTGCCGATGTAAAAGCCATCAAACAGATTAGCCAATTCGATGACTGTGTGATAATAAGGCACCAAATCCTCCTGACAGACCTCATATTCGCCTTTAATCTGATTGATAATCAGTTTTGAATCGCCGTAAGCTTCAAGGTAGCGTACCCATATTCCGTGGGCGAGCTGAAGACCAATGAGTAAAGCATTATATTCTGCTACATTGTTGGAGCATGATTCCGTCAGAGAAAATGCTCTAGGAAGGACATGATTCTGTGGAGAGATAAGCACAACCACCACGCCGGCAATGATCCTGCTCTTAGGGCCTATTCGTGATGCTCCATCGAAGAACATCCGCCAAACTTCATCCTCTGAAGTTACATTAGACTCGAAGACTTCATCTGGAATATCTTCATGAAGTTTTGAGTGTTCCGGAACTGGATGAGCAGCCAAGAACTCCGCAAGGGCCTGGCCTTTAACCGCCTTTTGAGGGATAAAGATCATGTCGTATTGAGACAAAAGAAGCGCCCATTTAGCTAATCTTGAATTCAATGATCCTGGCTTCGTCATGAGATGACGCAAAGGATTCACTCTGGAAATGACATGTATGGTTTGGCCGACCAAATAATGTCGTGGCAAAGACAAGAGCTAAGCACTCCTTCTCGATAGGATTATAGCGAGATTCCGCTCCTATCAGAGTCCTGCTCAGATAATAAATGGCCTGTTCGTGACCATTGTCGTCCTTTTGAGCAAGGAAGGCACCAAGAGAATGGTCCATAACTTTCATATAAAGCAAGAATAGTTTTCCTGATGTGGGAGCCACTAAGACTGGAGGTTTTGTGAGATATCTCTTGATATCTTCATAAGCTTCCTGACAAGCTTGATCCCATACAAAGGAAGCACCCTTTTTCATGAGTCGGGTGAACGGTTGACAGTGGCTTGAGAGATTTGCGATGAATCTTCTAATATAAGCCATTCTTCCTTGCAAGCCTCTAAGCTCTTTGAGATTCCTAGGTGGGTGCATGCTCTGAATGGCTTTGACTTTGTCTGGGTCAAGATGAATTCCTCTTGATGTAATAATAAACCCAAGAAACTTGCCACTCGAAACTCCCAAGAAGGATTTTGTCGGATTCATCTTCAGTTGATGAGCCCATATTATGTCAAACATCGTTCTTAAGTCACGAAGATGGTCATTCTTATTGCGGCTTTTGACAGCAATGTCGTCGACATAGCATTCTACCATTTTTCGGAGATGATCGTGAAAGATTATACTCATTGCCCGCTGATAGGTTGCTCTGGCGTTCTTCAGTCCGAAGGGCATCACAGTGTAACAGTATACCCCCAATGGTGTTCGGAACGAAGTATGCTTTTCGTTGTTGGGATGCATCTTAATCTGATTGTACCCTGAAAAGCCGTCCATGAAAGACATTCTTTCGAATCCATAGGTATTGTCAATCACGACATCGGTGATGGGCAGTGGGAATTCGTCTTTAGGACAAGCTGTATTGAGATCACGGTAGTCGATGCAGATCCGTATTTTTCCATTCTTCTTGAGGACGGGAACGATATTAGCAACCCAATCTGGATGTTGTTCTTCCCGTATGAAGCCACATGCAATGAGCTTATGAACTTCGACTTCAATAGCCTCCATAATGTTCGGGCGAAACTGACGTTGTTGCTGCTTGACTGGATTGACGTCAGGTTTGATATTTAGACGGTGCATGGCTACTTGTGGATCAAGTCCGGGCATGTCTTCGTAGTTCCATGTGAAGACGTCTATATACTCCTTTACGAGTATTATTAATTCTTCCTTTTTCATAAGTGACAAGCTTTCACTTATAAAGATGGGTTTAGGGTGATCTTGACTACCCAAGTTGACCTGCATCACCTTGTCTTCAGTAGGTGGTTCACGCAGTTCGAATCGCTTTTCCCATTGGAGATCTAATTGCTGAGCCTATGGTTCCTCATCAGTAGCTTCCGCAGGCTCCAATTGACTGCTTGAAGTCATATTAACGGTGAGATTCTCGAACATCATTCCCACACTGACATCTGAGTCCCACTCGAAGGAAGAGGCCGAATGTGATGGAGTCGATTCGTCATCCTTGAATTGAACCGTTGCTGGTGGTGTGGGTGTAACGTATCCCAACCCCCTGTGTGTGTTATCATAGTAATTCGCAGGTTTCCCTTTTGGCACAAAGTTACGCAGCAAACTACGCCTTCCTTTTCCGAAATTCAGGCCCTCTCCATGCTTTATGTTGTACCCCATTTTTTTCATAATATGGCGCGTTGGTCGCGCGTAATGGAAGAATTGTGGGGTGTCTGAGTCTGAACTTGAATCTGTGGCTGTGGACCCTCGTGGTTGGGCTCTACCAAATATTATTGGTAACTGACCTTCTTTGAATGGAGGGATCACTAAAATGGCCCCTTCTACAGATTCCATGGGTGTGCCGGATGCACTTGGTCTAGGTAAGGGTATGTGCAGATAGCTATCCATAATGGATTTAAACAACCCAACACTCACAGGATAATCAAAAGAAATATTGTCATTAATTACCCACTCGCCCTCATCTTCAGAAGGAGTGTTACATTGGGGATTATTAAGACATGCTATAATTGGTTCGCCCATCAAGATGGCCGGCATGTCTACTTCAGATTCTGAATCCGCCTCATTTGTTGGCCCAAAGGCCTATCACCCTAGTTTTGATGATGATCAACTCATGAAGTTATGATTACTAATGATCTTGTGGTTAATTAGTGACAGATTCATTATCAAGATCTTAGTAGGTGCATAGCTCAACAAAGGATAAAATGTCAAGAATTGGAGCTAGCACGGTGTCAAGCTTGGACCAAGTCAAGAAGATGAGAAGACTTCAAGGGAAGACTTCAAGATCAAGACTTGTGTCTAGGTATAAGATTTTGTTTTTGTTTTAGAGTAAAATGTAAAGGATAGATAGTTGGTGGATTGTCAAGTACATATACACACACACTCTTGATAGAATTGTTTTCATAAAAGATTTTTTGGTATAGAAAAGATTTTTCATTTTGAAAAATACAAGTTTGGTTTTTGGTGTTTTTCATATACTTATCCTTCAACCAAAACCAAGTTTTATGCTTAATACCAAAAACATAGATATTTCATCTTGATTGTGTAGTGGATCATATCCATACACACTATGCCTTAAAATGAACTATAATATCTTATTTTTGTATTTTGAAGATGTTTTGGAAAAACAAAGTTTAGAAAACATGTTTTGGAAAATACAGTTTTTATCATGAGCCAAATATTTTCAAGTTACAAAAATAGTCCAATCTTTTATAACATGCCTTGATTTTGTGCAAGCATGTTTGTATTTCAAAGTATATTGGTAAAACTATTTTTGTAGATTTTTATGTATTTTATGGGATTTTATTAGAGCCAAAAGGACAAACTTTTTAATCCCAGAAAACTGTTTCAGGCTTCGGATAAGTCGACTAAGTAACCTTTATAGTCGACTAATCCTGAAGTCGGTCGACCGGCCCGGTCGACCGACGTGCACAGACGTGCACGCCTTTTGTGCACTGGAGGACGGCCGACCGTGCCGGTCGACCGCTCCAGAGAGCTTGCTATCTGGAAATCCCAGTCGACCGCACGGGTCGACCGACAGAGAATTGATTCTCTGTTCCAGTGCTCGGTCGACCCGGGCGGTCGACCGTGGCACCAACGGTCAGAAATCCGACCGTTGGCGGTCGACCGCGCCGGTCGACCGGCAGTTCTGACAGATCCCAACGGCTAGTTTTCTGGCAGCCTATAAATTGGGGTTCTTGTCATTGTTTTGAGCCAAGTTTTTAGAGACTCTTAGAGCCAGTTTTTTCCATACTTTCAGAAGAGTTTTCTCCACAAAATAGTGAGCAAATATTTCCTATCTAAAGGGAAGATTTTAACAAGAGTGTTTAAAGTGATTTCTTGAGTTTTTCACCATAGTTCTTTCCTTGCTTTCTCATAATCACTTGAGCTATCCATTGCCTTATCTATCCATAGGATTGTGTTGTGAGAGTTTGTAATTGGTGATCAAAGTGTTGTAGATCACCAAATATTTCATCTTTGTACTTTGAGGAGACGGGCAAGTGTGCTCGTGGTGGTTTGGAGTTCGGTTGTGAACTCTTTGGTTCGAGGTGTGGCCTCGGCGAGCTAGTGAGCTTGCGTATGTACGGGACTAAGGAGTCCGAGGGCTTGTAGGTGTTGCAGCACCGAGGAGAGATCCATTGGGATCTTGCATAGTGGAAATCCTTCGTGTGTCGAAGGCGGGGATGTAGAGCAAGTGTGCTCGAACCTCGAAACATACCCTTGTGTTTGCGATTGCCATCTCTCTCTCTCTCTCTCTATCTCCTTTATATCTTGCATAGCTTATATTGTCTTTACATTTACATGCTTGATATATCTTGTGTGCATAATTGATATATATACTTGCGTGGGATTGTTGACTAACACTTGTATTCAACCAAGAGAGCCAACGCGGCACGTCAACCCATTCAAGGGGAATCTAGAGGAGTTTGTCCAGAGCCCTTCATGGGGAATTCGGCAACACTCTTGTGTTATACATAGTGTATAGTGTAAAAATTTTAATTTGGTCATAATTGTTTTTAGCTTCCGCATTATTTGCATCATTAGGCATTAAGTGACCATTAGATTAGCCATCACCTATTCACTCCCCCTCTAGGTGAACTTACAATTGGTATCAGAGCTAGTGCTCTTGATATTGGGTCTAACAACCTAGAGTTAAAGATCCTCATTTTAGGCTAATCACAATATTTTGTACACACACCATGGACTTCATGTCACCACCCACCATTGACATTCTTAACATCCAAATTTGGAAGGTTAAGATGTCATTGTACCTCAAGGCCTTAGATTTTCATGTATATCTTGCCACTACTAATAATGCATATTCTTTAGATGGTAAGAATTTTGAGGCTAATGCAAAAGCCCTTAATGCTTTAAAGTATACCCTAGATGATGTTTATTTATCTAGAGTTGCTAATATTGATTCGGCTTTTGTAGTATGGAACACCCTCACCTCCCTTGGCGAAAAGGATCTATACTATGCGGGGAGCGATTCGGACGTTGGAAGCGACATCTCCAACGTATGCTACATGGTCCAAGGGGATAACCTCCTTGAGGTAAACTCCGAATCCGATGATGAGGACATGTCATATGATGAGCTCACTTCATTTTGCCAAACAATTCTTGAAAAATATGACATGCTTAAGAAAGAAAATAAAAATTTGAAAAAGAATATTGCTTGCATGCATAAAGAACATGATTCATTTAGAGATAACATTGCATGTTTAGAAAAGATAACAAAAATTTGAAAAAGAATTTTGATGCCATGCTTAATGAAAAAGTTTCATTAGAAAATAAAATGGCATGCTTAGAAAAAGAGAATAAAGATTTGAAAAATGAGAATGTTTCCTTGATTGCAAAATTGAATGATTTATGTGAAGGGAACACTATTTTGAAAAATAAGATTGATTTGGTGGAAAAACAAAACGAAGATGTTTTTCAAGAAAATAAATCTTTGAAAAGAAAAATTTGTGAAAAAGAAAAGGATTTTGTTTCACAAAAGAAAAAGAAAAGTGATTCTATATCTCACCATGCTTTACATGCCACCTCTAGTGAGATTAATGGTTTGAAAAATAAAATTAATGATTTGAGTTCAACTTTGAACTCATGTGCATTCAATCATACTACATTGGAATCCTTGTTTCAAAAGAAACAAGTTCCACATGTTCATGTACATTCACATGCTTATGTTGCACACCATGATCATACACCCACTCATAAGCATACTAAGGTGTACATATGTACACAGTGTGGCCGCAAAGGCCATTTAGCATAGTTTTGTTATGATAATATTAATTCTCTAAATTTTGCTAATTATAAAGGATTTTGGGTTCCTTACAAGTCTAACCCCAAAGGACCCAAGAAAATATGGGTACCAAAACCCCCACCTTTTGCTTTTGATGTAGGTGAGGGCTCTCACAAAACGTGAGAGAATTGGTGCCTTGGTAGTGGATGCAATGGACTTTATGGGCACATCTTAGACGCATCACTATCAAGGAGATTTTGGTGGGAAAGACCACCAAACTTGGAGCTTTGGAGTTGGTAACAATCTCTAAACTCCTACTTTTTATGTTCATGCTTGTTCATTCATAATATTCATAGCATGTTCATGTTTTATGATTTATTTGGTATGAACTAGTTTAAATGTAGATTTTATCAAAACTTGCATGTATACATATACAAATAGTGAATTACAATTGATTCATATAAAATTGAACTTCATGCTCATTTGTATCCACTATATGTATATGTATAGACTAGTTTTGATGATTCTCTTTTATACATGTCTTACCTTATTTTTATGCTTTACTTCATGTATATATATTTTTAATTCAAATCTAATAAATATACATGTATACCCGTGAGTCTCTTGCCTTCATGCAAACATCATTAATAGACTCTTTTAGATTTGGATATGTATGTGTATTGTTAGGATTGGATTAATCATACATATACCATGAAGATTAGTGTTTTGATGAAAAATGATTTTTCGTGTTTTTTTGTTAAAAATGTGACTTATGATCTTTTTTGAGCTTCATTGACGATTTTCATAAAAATGCTATTTACATGATCGTTTAACACTCACACTTTTGTTAAAAAAAATTTTGAGCTTTATAGACCATGAGTGCTTAAATTTTTGTGTATCTAGTTATGTTTTATGAAAAACATATGATTTGATGTTATTTGAAGGATCTTTAACTAGTTATTCAAAATCAATTTAAACTAGTTATCTATTCTTCTAAGATTATCCAGATGATCCTACTTTATTTCAATTATATGGATAAATTCTTTTGTGATCTAAAAGATTTGATGCTTCATGATTTGAATATTAGTTTATATGTTAGTTTTTGTCAACACTAGGATTTATACTTGTACATATCGTGGGCCACAAATAAATCTATTTATATTTGTGCTTGAATGCTTATTTGAACCCATGTAATGTACTTGTATTACTTGGTTTTGATGATACATACATTTTTAAACTTGTATTCTCACCTTTTGGATTTGATTTATGATCATGTGCTTTCATTTCATGTATATGTGTATTTTGCCAAACTTTAAGATATACATGTATACCTCTTGAGTCATTTGCCTTTAATGCAAATCTATTTATATGGACTCAATTGTGTTTAAGAGATATGTATGTATACTTATTGTGTTGTCAAAATATACATATATCTTGAAATATAATTTTTTTTAAAAAAATGTGTGATGATTTAAAGGAATATTGAGATTAATTGACATTTTTGCTTTATTCCTTGCTTGAAGGATTTCGTACTAGTTTTAAAAACTTTTTCATATTAACTAGTGAAATCTTTTCATATGGTAGAGTATATGATAAGCTTACTCTTCAATTGGTATCATTGGATATTCTCAATTGGTATCAATATGATTTCTATATACTCACATTTTGATTGTATGTATGAATGCTTTCAAATTCTAATTATATCAATCTCTATTGGTATTATCTTTTCATACATATTGATCTATTTGTGTTTGACTTACAATTGACTCACACTCTTAAAACACAATGTATATGCTAAGCTTAATTCAACTTTCAATGGTAATTCTTAAAGCTTATGCAATATGTTTTCAAAATTGATATCAAAATAAAAAAATTATGTTGATTTGATATCTCAAAATGTGTCTTATTAAAAATATTCAAAATTTTTGTCTTGTATTTCCTATATGCAAGGAGAGCTTAAATCTCTCTTACATATGGATTCATGTTGAGTATATTTAAATTGAGGAGCTTGACAACTCTTCTTTATATGATATACGTGTGTAGGGGGAGCTTCACATCTCCTCTTATGCATTACATAATATGTGTTATGTGAGTTAGGGCTTGTCATCCCTTCTTCATGTAATGCATATGTGTAGGGAAGCTAACTTAGCGTCTTCCTCTTCATGAATGTATATCGCATATAAATTTTTATTGATTGATTTATATTACCCCTTCTTGATCTCTTTGTTTTTTGACAAAAAGGGGGAGAAAATTTTGTTTGATTTGATTTTACTTTGAACCCTTTGTTGATGAGTGACAAAAAGGGGGAGAAGTATTTGAGTATATATGCATGTTTTCATTGCTTAAGGGGGAGAAGTATTTGTCTTCCTTGTTAATTATGCATATATTTTTGTATTGCAAATAGGAGAAAAAGATTTTGATTTATGCTTGTTGCATGTTTTATCTCCATACTTGCATACATATTCATGTGCCTTATTGCCATATCTATTATTTATTTGTCATGCATGAGTTAAGGGGGAGCTTCTTTGAAGCTTTACTTTAATCCATGCATATATAACTCCATGAGTTTTGTCATCATCAAAAAGGGGGAGATTGTTGGCGCAAAGGCCTATCACCCTAGTTTTGATGATGATCAACTCATGAAGTTATGATTACTAATGATCTTGTGGTTAATTAGTGACAGATTCATTATCAAGATCTTAGTAGGTGCATAGCTCAACAAAGGATAAAATGTCAAGAATTGGAGCTAGCACGGTGTCAAGCTTGGACCAAGTCAAGAAGATGAGAAGACTTCAAGGGAAGACTTCAAGATCAAGACTTGTGTCTAGGTATAAGATTTTGTTTTTGTTTTAGAGTAAAATGTAAAGGATAGATAGTTGGTGGATTGCTCAAGTACATATACACACACTCTCTTGATAGAATTGTTTTCATAAAAGATTTTTTGGTATAGAAAAGATTTTTTTTTTGAAAAATACAAGTTTGGTTTTTGGTGTTTTTCATATACTTATCCTTCAACCAAAACCAAGTTTTATGCTTAATACCAAAACCATAGATATTTCATCTTGATTGTGTAGTGGATCATATCCATACACACTATGCCTTAAAATGAACTATAATATCTTGTTTTTGTATTTTGAAGATGTTCTGGAAAAATAAAGTTTAGAAAACATGTTTTGGAAAATACAGTTTTTATCATGAGCTAAATATTTCCAAGTTACAAAAATAGTCCAATCTTTTATAACATGCCTTGATTTTGTGCAAGCATGTTTGTATTTCAAAGTATATTGGTAAAACTATTTTTGTAGATTTTTATGTATTTTATGGGATTTTATTAGAGCCAAAAGGATAAACTTTTTAATCCCAGAAAACTGTTTCAGGCTTCGGATAAGTCGACTAAGTAACCTTTATAGTCGACTAATTCTGAAGTCGATCGACCAGCCCGGTCGACCGACGTGCACAGACGTGCACGCCTTTTGTGCACTGGAGGACGGCCGACCGTGCCGGTCGACCGCTCCAGAGAGCTTGCTCTCTGGAAATCCCGGTCGATCGCACGGGTCGACCGACAGAGAATTGATTCTCTGTTCCAGGTGCTCGGTCGACCCGGGCGGTCGACCGTGGCTCCAACGGTCAGAAATCCGACCGTTGGCGGTCGACCGCGCCGGTCGACCGGCAGTTCTGACAGATCCCAACGGCTAGTTTTCTGGCAGCCTATAAATTGGGGTTCTTGTCATTGTTTTGAGCCAAGTTTTTAGAGACTCTTAGAGCCAGTTTTTCCCATACTTTCAGAAGAGTTTTCTCCACAAAATAGTGAGCAAATATTTTCTATCTAAAGGGAAGATTTTAACAAGAGTGTTTAAAGTGATTTCTTGAGTTTTTCACCATAGTTCTTTCCTTGCTTTCTCACAATCACTTGAGCTATCCATTGCCTTATCTATCCATAGGATTGTGTTGTGAGAGTTTGTAATTGGTGATCAAAGTGTTGTAGATCACCAAAGATTTCATCTTTGTACTTTGAGGAGACGGGCAAGTGTGCTCGTGGTGGTTTGGAGTTCGGTTGTGAACTCTTTGGTTCGAGGTGCGGCCTCGGCGAGCTAGTGAGCTTGCGTGTGTACGGGACTAAGGAGTCCGAGGGCTTGTAGGTGTTGCGGCACCGAGGAGAGATCCATTGGGATCTTGCATAGTGGAAATCCTTCATGTGTCGAAGGCGGGGATGTAGAGCAAGTGTGCTCGAACCTCGAAACATACCCTTGTGTTTGCGATTGCCATCTCTCTCTCTCTATCTCCTTTATATCTTGTATAGCTTATATTGTCTTTACATTTACATGCTTGATATATCTTGTGTGCATAACTGATATATATACTTGCGTGGGATTGTTGACTAACACTTGTATTCAACCAAGAGAGCCAACGCGGCACCTCAACCCATTCAAGGGGAATCTAGAGGAGTTTGTCCAGAGCCCTTCACGGGGAATTCGGCAACACTCTTGTGTTATACATAGTGTATAGTGTAAAAGTTTTAATTTGGTCATAATTGTTTTTAGCTTCCGCATTATTTGCATCATTAGGCATTAAGTGACCATTAGATTAGCCATCACCTATTCACCCCCCCTCTAGGTGAACTTACATCATTGCCACTATCATCATCGTCCGGTAATGATTCTTTGGATGTTTCACCGGTCTCTTGATACAGGAGAGCGTCAGTGAAGTAATTTTTCACCCCTTTGAATGGTTGCTTCTCAGCGAAGACAGTTCGTACTGTTGCATCATCTTCAACATATTTGAAGCACTGGTGCAGAGTGGAGGAAACGATCTAGTTGGCGTGGATCCACGGTCGTCCTAGCAGCAAGTTATATGTCGTGTCAGCGTCAATGACATAGCACGTCACTTTTGACTTCAGGCTCCCGATTCGGCAACGGAGTCGAATTTTTCCAAGTGGATGACTACTTCCGGCATTAAAACCGTATATTATTGTAGTGGTTGCGGACAACCTATATAGCGGTATACCGAGGAAGTAGAGGAGCCTTTTGGGGATGATGCTGAGTGCAGACCCCGGATCAACCTGTACCCTTTCAATGCATGTTGAATCAATGTATCCGGTGTAGTACAGAGGTCGATCGTGCTTGTTATCCTTGAGAAGCATATCTTCCGCTGTGAAGGTAATAGCAGGTACCTTTGATTGTACATGATGGCATTCAGGGCAAGAAGACTAAGCGTCATCGTTAGGGATTTCCGGCATATATGTCAGGAATGATTCTGAATTAGCCAGTGCATCTCTGAGTGCTTCTCTTGTCTCTTTTGAGAGACGAAGGAGCTCGTGTATGGTAATACGAGCTGGGATATTAGCTAGCTGGGCCAATATGTTAAAACGAAAGGGCGTATCAAGCCTTGGGCCTGAAGGCTTTTTCAGGACATGGTGAACCGGACTTCCTTTGGCTTCTCCTTTGCCTTGGTTGAGACCGAAGCGGATGCTGGTACTTGTACTGACGTCGTTTGCTGTTGTGTCTCGTTAGCAGCTTTCTCATACTGTTTTAAGTATGATTTTTCGGATTGAGTACCGTTGGCTGAGGTACATCAGCCTGCGTTGTGCAAGCGTGCTTTTCTCCTTCGGAATCGCTGAGAGAAGCTGATGTAAGATTGTCATCGTCTGGCAGGATGGAGATGACATTGCAAGATTTGCCCTTCGACTTGGACTTCTTTGAATCCCATTGTTCGTCTTGGGCAAGGTCTGGGTGTATCCACATGATTTCCCCTGTCTGGATGTTTGACTTCCAGCCGTGGTGCGGGGATTGGATAAGTCCCGTCAGGAACTGTGACCTTTGGGGTTTTGCGAACTCGAGGGTCACCATATTTGCAGTGACTTTCTTTTGTTCTGACTTTAGTGTTAGGACTCCGGCGTCGATCAAAGCTTGAATTCTGTCCTTGAGGACAAAGCACTTGTCAGTAGGATGGTGAATCATCCTGTGAAAGAGACAGTATTTGGGATCGTTCGTGCGTCCTATTTCATTTGGACGTCGAGCATCTGGCAGCTTCAATTAATTCCCTTTGTGGAGTAAATGGAATATTGTGGCCACCTGATCGTCTTTGAAGGAGTACTGTTTCGGAGGAAACTTAGACTCCTGATTATTGAAGCCGCTCTTCTTGGCCTTCGACTGAACATCCTCTGATAATTCAATGGACATAGTCTCTTTCCCTTTGGCTTGAGAAGACTACGCCATGTCGCCACGTCCTTTATTGTTCATACCCCATTTGCCTTTAGGGGTGGATGGTTCGAACTTTTTAGCCGACTTTTCAGCTATCTCAGCTTGCTCGACCAGTTCTTTCTAGGTATGGGCTTTGACAGTCCCCATGCGAACCTCTACTTGGTCTAAGAAGTTATGCCTGCATGTCTGTAAGAGCATGGGTAATGGCATCCCTGCTGGGCACATCAGAGACAAGTTTCTGAACCGTTCAATGTAGCCACGGACAGATTCGCCCTTCTTCTGCACGGTGGAGAGGAGCTTGTCCATGGTTACCTTGGTATCGTCCTCATAGAAACGAGAAAGGAATTGGGTTTCTAGGTCGATCCAGGAATTGACGGAGCCCAGAGGGAGGCTTCGGAACCAGTCAAATGCTACCCCCTTTAAGGTGCCAATGAACAGCCTAGCCATGATAGCATCATTGTCTATGACATTACCGGTCTGAGACCGGAAATAGTAAATGTGCTGGTTTGGCGAGCTCTTACCATCATACGTATGTAACGTTGGTGGTTTGAACTTTGGTGGGTATGGTACTGAATCCCACTCCAGCGGGTAAGGAGGACTGCCCCTACTTTCTTTAGTTCATCCCTCTGAGCTAGGGATGCGATTTGAGCTTGGATGCCTTTAAGGACTTCAGCGTCCAAAGAAGAACCCTCCTTCGACTTCTCCGTCCTTGGTTGTTCATTGCTAAGATGTTCTTCCTCATCATGGTTACTCTCGGTATCGTTATTATTCCGGTTATTGAGGAGTTGAGCGAGCATCTGTTGAATGTTGTCCAAAGCTTCTTGCTGGGTCTTAGAAGTTTGCTCATGAGCTTCCAAACGCCGATGAAGGTCATCATTACCATTATCAGCCATGTTCACTGATACTCTGTCTGTTCGCACTGAGCTGACTGTCGCCGAAGAGGCATACCCACTATCTTCATCCTCTTCATCAGACCACTGGACTGATCCTCTCTTTGGTTCCGGTGAGGCTACTGCCGTTGAGGAAGATGGCTGTTCATAACTGTAGGGTATTGCAACCCTAGATCTGGTGTTTCGAAGACACCCTCTTCATGTATCAAGACTTCGCCTAAGCTGGGGCTATAGTCCGGATCTGGGGAACTGTAGGGAGTGTCATGGGACGCTCGTCTGCCCCTGTGCAGCTCTCGTCCTCTTCTGGTCATGTTAACGGATGCAGAGGGTAGATCTCGTGATACGCTCCTTTTGCGATGTTTCACCGGGCTTGCACCGACAGTCGATCAAACACTGATCGTCAGCCTGGAGGAGTGGCGGGGATTGGTCCTAGCCGGCAATGGACTAAGTGGACTGTCACCAACTGACATCCCACTTGTTGACAATAGGAGGGGGAAGTTAGGAAAGATTCTGACTTCCGTTTGCTTGTCAAGAATTCCCGCAAGTCAGACCCAGTTGGGCCTAAACGATCCAGCGCAGAGGCTCTGTTGGATTGCGCATAGGATGATGTCCTGATCCTTTTATCACCGCAGAGGGGATTAGCACTAAATAGTGCTTCAGCTCTAACTTCGCGGCTAAGAACCTTGGGAATGTCCTTGGATGTTGAAGCTGCATAAGTACCGCTGTCAACACTTAAGGATGATCCCTTAACTCCGCTACAAAGCGCGAGCTTAGCGCTTGATGGACTGGGGAGCGGAGCACGCTGTGGTGCTTTATCCGCTATGCCGCTGCGAAGGCGATTAGCCTTAGTGCTTTGGCTCTAAATTCGCGGCTAAAAGCTTTGGAAACGCCCTTGGGCGCTGAAGCTGCATAAGCACCGCTATCAGCACTTAGGGACAATCCCTTAGCTTCGCTATGAAGAGCGAGCTTAGTACTTGAAGAACTGGGGAATGAAGCACGCTGTGGTGCTTTGGTTCCACTTTGCGGCTATGAACGTCATGTGTACCCTGTGGTACAGTAGCTTCGCTCATGAGAACGAGGCTGGCGCGAGGCGTTGCCGCTCTTGAGTTGGGCGAAGGTATGGTCGCTGCTGTGACCTCGCGGCTAGCAGCCTTGTTGGAGCAGGCAGACATCTTGCCTTCGCAAGAGAGACGCACTTGTGGCGAAGCTACGCCTGAGGCTTTATAAAGAGCCTTCTGCTTTGGCCTCCACATCTGCTTTGACAAGGGAGACATAGGTTCGCAGGGAACCTGACTAGCCACACGCGAGGCTGAGGGGTGTCGGCAGAATTCTGCTTCTGGTTTCTGTTCTGAAACCTTGACCATGGAGACCTTTCTATACTTCCGTGCATGAAGTATTAGACCACCCCGAGAGAGAACTTCTTCAAATTTTCCTTGGTTGAAGTGAACGACCAGGTTCTCGAAGGGGACGGGCTGAAGATCCTGATCCTTGTATTGCGGGCCTGCTTCTTTGTTGCGCCAGAGGACCGCGGTAGGCTCGCAGGGAGCCTTATCTGTCTTCGCAGAGACTTGCTTTGAAGATTTAGCCAGAGGAGCTCTGGCTACATCGGCTTCCTTGAATTCAGAGATAGACCCGAAGGTTTGTTCGTCGCATTGTGACACTTGATTCTCAGCAGTGGAGAAATCGTTTCCCAGCGGAGTCGCCATCTTGTTTTCCATTGATTTTGCAAAGGGAGAAAACTTACAAAAAAGTGTCGAGGAGCTAAATTACAAGTATTCTAAAAAGATTACAAGTAGATCTCCTCTAAGATTCTGGAGAAGTGTGCCGATAGGAGTCTGTTCAGCGCGCGACCACTTTATCCCTTTGACGATGCGATCGATAGGATTCCCTTCTCGCCTGGTTCGGGGAATCGGAGAACAGAAGGTTGATAGAACCCTCTTGTTACTTTCAAACTGCCTCCACTTGGGAATTCCTTCTCGCCTGGTTCCGAAAATTCCTTGAGAGGAAGGTATTAGGGTATCAGCACCCTGATTAGAGAAGCAATTCTCTAAAGTCTCTGAATTATTGGAAGCAAGAGAATAGATCTCTGTTTAGCCTCTCTCTATTTTTTTAGCCTCTCGCCTCTTGCGTGTTTATGCGCCCTTCGTCTGTGCTCTTCTTTCTGTGTACCCCTGGTGGGCTATTTATAGGGAGAGCAGGGGTATAATTGTCCCTTAAAAATATGGAAACAGATTGAATCAATCTGTTTAAATCTGGAAAGTAGCCTTGCTGCGAGGCTAGAATCAGCTTCTTGAAGCTAGAAGGTCGGTCTCCTGATCTGTTTTGATCCTTTCCATATAATTAGAAGATCTCCTCTGATCCTCTTACTTGTTTTAGGAGAATTAAGAGATTATGGCAAGCGACTGCCAAATTTGATCTCAGATTTGATCTTGATTAGATTTGATCTTGATCCTGAATTGATTTGATCTCATCTAGATTTAATTGGTCAAAGGTTGACCATGACAGACCCGCAGCAGAGCTGCCGCATCGAGCTTGCAGCGGAGCTGGAAGGAGCATCTGGCAAAGTCAGAAGAAAGCTCTTCAGCAGAGCTAGATAATATCTGTGGCGAAGCTACCAAACATCCTTCTGCGCGGTTGCGTTTGGCTTCGAGCGAAGATAACTCTCTGCGAAGTTAACTGATCACTTCAGGCGAGGCTATAAGTTAGCTTCCTGACGGAGCTTTGAATGGCTTCAAGGCGAAGTTGGACAATTTTAGCCTCTCAGGCGAGGCTATCCCTTTGGGCTCATGTGATGCTAAGTGTTGAGCTAACCTAGCATCTTAGACCTGCTGAGGTCTGTTCAAAGACAATCTGGGCTCACCGTCTGCTTTACTGGATCAGTAGAGTCCAAGTTGCTGCTTTGTCCCTAAAAAATGGGCAAAAACTAGTCGTCAGCTTGTCTGTCACTTGTCTTTTGTAAATGTCAACAAGTTTAGACATTGTTCAGGCCAGTCAGAATCTTGTCTTTTTTAAAGTGTCAACAGTTGAGAGTCCTACTAGAGTAGTAAATCACGTGCTACTTGTTATCAATGCGCTGTCCTAGAACAGCGCCTATGGAAAATCAGAAGCGTCGCACATGATTTCGAACGGCTTAAACCAATCCAGAGCAGAGATGATTGGTGCAGAAATAAGCTCTCTCTTAAACTTCTCCCAAGAATTCATACATTCAGCATCGAAAGTCAAGGACACGTCCTTAGCTAACAGATTAGTCAAGGGTCTAGCAATCTTGCTAAAATCCTTGATAAATCTTTGGCAAAAACCGGCATGTCCTAAGAAGGATTGAATATCCTTCAAGCATTTGGGTGTGAGAAGCTTAGCAATAACCTCAATCTTGGCTCTATCCACTTCAATTCCCTTCTTGGAGATTTCATGACCCAAGACAATTCCATATTTACCATGAAGTGGCATTTCTCCCAGTTCAGTGTCAGATTTTTTCTCAGCACAACGCTGGAGGACAAGTTCTAAATGGTGGAGACATTGAGTGAACGAATCTCCGTAGATGGAGAAATCATCTATGAAGATTTCTAAGAATTATTCTACCATACTCAACATGCAACGTTGAAATGTTGTTGGGGCATTGCATAAGCCGAAAGGCATTCGACTATAAGCAAATGTCCCAAATGGACATGTGAACGTAGTCTTTTCTTAGTCCTCAGGAGCAATAGGAATCTGATTATACCCCGAGTAACCATCCAAGAAATAGTAATACTCATGGCCTACCAAACGTTCAAGCATTTGATCAATGAAGGGGAGTGGAAAATGGTCCTTACGAGCTGCAGCATTAAGCTTCCTATAGTCAATGCAAACTCGGATCTTCGTGGGAAGTCGAGTTTGGACCAACTCTTTGTTCTCATTTTTCACTACGGTGAAATCAGATTTCTTTGGAATCGCGTGGACAGGACTGACCCATTGGCTATCAGAAATGAGATATATTATCCCATTGTCTAAGAGTTTCACAATTTCAGCATGAACAACCTCTTGCATTATAGGGTTTAATCTACGCTGCGGGTCTCTTTTAGGTGTGGCATCTTCATTGAGATGAATGTGATGTTGAATATAGTTGGACTCAATCCCTTTATATCAGTTATAGTCCAACCAATGGCTTTCCTATATTTTCTTAGAATTGCTTTAAGATCTTCTTCTTGTTCTCGTTTAGATGGGAGGCAATGATGATAGAAAAGGACTCTTGTTCGCCAAGATAGACGTACTTGAGATGCGCAGGTAAGGCTTTCAATTCTAAAGAAGAGGAAGGCTCACTGGAAGGATGAGTCAAATTTGTTGGCTCCATATTTGGTGAAATGGGGTTCGAGGCACAATTTACAACAGGCTCAACAACCTGATCAAGATTAAAGTCATCAGACTCTAACCCGAAGTTACACTCAGTTTCTACTTCCAATTCCTCCATGTGTTCATGATTGGTCACTAATATTACACATTTAATATCATATTCTCCTACTTATTATAGAATAAGCTCTGCATTTTTCTAATTAAATTTTGATTTATTTGCAGGCCCATTCCTAAAAGAGAGTGAAGAGAAATGAGCCCAAAAGCCCACCAAATCCTGACTTAATTCAGAATAAATTCGAAATCAAGGAATCAGGGCTAAATCTTGGCATATCGAGAGGTTGAAAACCGGTTGAGAAGATCCTCCCTGAATCGATCGGTTGAAGCCAAGGATCAAAGGCCATTCGTCAAAATCCCGGACATAAACTGCAAATCCAGATAAAGATAATTACAAATCAAGAAACCGGGGAGCACCACCAACAGGGTGTGGCCACCTGACCACCCCCTGGCCGCGGAAATGCGGCCAAAGCTGTGTTTTCACGGTTCTGTTGGAGAGTTAGGGGGAGCGTTTGCTCCCCCTATCTTCATATGATCCTGTAGGTTGGGTTTTGCCTATAAATACTGAGATTTTCAGAGCCTCCAGAGGACGACCATGCAGAGATAGGATTTAGTCCACTTTTCCATTTTTTAGTGTAGGTTTTTGTTTTTCTTTTCATGTAATTTTTATTTTTAATTTATGTAAATCAGAGGAGATCAGAGTTTCATAGGAGAACGAGAATGAAGCTTGTACTGAGAGTGATACCGATGTAAGGTTTCTTTCTTTTCTTTTATTGTTATGAAATCGAATCTGTATTTACCTTTTTATGTACTTCATTTTAGTGTTCTTCTTCTTCTTCTTTTCTACTTCACTCATTCTTGTACCAATTGCTCTCCAAGTGAGTCTAAAAGCATCGAAAGAGCCTTGCCTTTGCGAGTGCCACCGATAGCTCATGACGATGGATTTGAGTCTCTCTGTATTATTTCATACTTGTTTTGTCTTGATGATGTAATATGGAAGAGACAATAATCAACTCTTATGGGCTATGCGCTGATTGCCTCCACTCCAAGGTAACATCGTCGCCAAAGATTCAAGGTAAGCTTTTGGTCAAAAGGAGGTAAGTAATTATTTTTAATTTTTCTTTCTTTTCTTGTAATTGTTAGTTTAGATCACCAACACCACATCTTCCAAATCTTTTTCATTCTTTTTCAATTTATTTGTACATAGTCATTTTCTGATTTTCTCCACCTTCTCATTCTACTACTTTCTTCCACACTTAACTTTAACCTAACTCTTTTTCATTTTCATTTCTTAAAACAAAGAAGAACCTTCGTTTTTCTTCACAAAGATTTCAATACAAACCTTGAACGCTTCTATCGCTAACCCTCCTTGTGGATCACGACCCGCATAGCCACTTGCTATCGCGGTAGAATTGAGCACTTGCACAACTCTATTTTTAAGTTCTGAAATTCCGTATTTTTGTGCAGGTTTAAGCTCAATCAAAATTTTGGCGCCGTTGCCAGGGAGGGTAACGGCTTTTATTGAATTTTTGAACTAAAACGAATTTTTCTTCTTTGTTGCAGGTTACAGGGCAGGAAAAGCAGGAAAAAAAAGATTGCAGTAACATATAAGTGGTCTTGGGCCTCTTTCCAGAAAACAGAGAAGAGACCAAGCACCCTCTGGATTGTTGCGTTTCCGCGGCTATGGTCGCGGATCCGCGGCAAAAAGGAGCTCACTACTGACTGTCTTTTTGCAGGGCTGCTTGCGTTGCAAAATTATAGTTTTCTGCAAACTTTATTTCTTATATGCCATCACCAGAAGCCTGCTAATAAACCAACAGTAAAACATTTGTTGAAAAAGTTAAAAAATTGATTAGACGTTTGCATTTTAGGCACGTGTCTTTTCAATTCATTTACTTTACTGTTGAAGAGTGCTGGAGCAAGGTACGTTCACATTGCATTTAGAATAGGACTCATCTCTTGGTTGATTTACATCGCTTTGAGTGAATCTTGTTTGCATATCTTGTACACTTGCACAAACTGATGTTAAGGGCACCACCCCATAACAAATTATCTTCCTTGGCCCAAAAATCAGATTCCAAGCACTCACTAACCAAGCCTAACTAAAAATGAGTAGACGTTGGCCTTAGGGACATCTCGGACTCAATTAGGAGATTATCCTAAGGGGGAAAGGTGTTGGAATTTGACTCCTGCCAAATCAGTGTCTAGGAAAGGGATTAAAGGCCGAAAGCCCGAAGATTGGTGGTTATTTAATTAAGGAACGTCTTTGACGGATAACCTCCCACCAATCTTGCCCTGACCTGGCTGATTAGCTTGTGGTCAAAGTCTGCATTATACCTCCCGTGGACAGTCTAACCAGTTAGGAGTCGTCTAGGTCATAGGTCTACCATAACTTAGTTTAGAAATTTTTTTCTTTATTTGTGTGCTTATTTATTTGTTTTTTCTTCTTTGTTTGTATTTTATTGTGTGATATGGCTTATAATAACAATTTTTCTAATTTTAATAGTAATCTATATTACACCGACCTCTTTTTCAGATATTACCAACCCGGCATATCATAACTTTAACCAACCTAGTGTGCCGGATTGGTCTTATCCGAATCAATATAACCCATGCCCCCAATCTTATAACCATAATTTCCAGAATAATTTCAACTCTTCACAGAGTCAGTGGGGATTCACCTCCCCCGAGTCCAATTTTCAACCAACTTGTCCTCCTTATCCACCTAGTCTACAATATTTCCAAGATTCATACTCAGTTCCACCAGTCCAAAATAGAAAACCATCAATTTTGGAAATGAGTATGCGTGAGTCCAAACAAAAATCACAAAATCTGATGGACTCACAATTTCACCACCAATTCCAAGACAGCACTTCATCTTTTCAACAAAACGATGAACCTATCAACTATGAAAAGATGCTTGAAGCCATGACTTAGGCTCAAAACGCTCGTAATCATGACATAGATATGATGGTCCAATCTATACGTTCTCCCCGTTTGACCAGTTCTGATGTCGCTACCAGTCTGTTAGAGCCGAAGAGTCATGTTGTTTTGGAAATCAAGGTTCCATTTCAGAACAATCATTTGAACTTGCCTAAACTCTAAATTTTGAAAATAATATTGACAGTTTGGCAAGTTATTCCTTTCCTGAAATAGAACTTGAGAATGAATATGATCATGAACCTCAACTTAGTGATTCAATTCAACTTCTTGATTCAATAATGACTGCGGTATCTTCACCTGATTTCAATCTTTTTCCCGAGTCAACATTGGATCCTGTGCCAATTCATCATGAAATTGAATCACCCATCTTTGATGATCATATAGAACTTGACCAATTTTACACTTTTGAAAGTCCTATTGACAAATTGGTAAGTTCTCATTTTTATGACATTAAACTCAATGAGAAATGTGACCTAGATTCTCAAATCTGTGATCCAGTTCAAATTTCCGAATCACTATTGACTCCTGTTTTGTTACCCGACTTGAGTAATATTTAGAGTCAGTTTTGATTCCTACACCTATCATTCTTGAACTTGAATCACCAATATTAAGTCACATTCCATTGTTGGAAAATGAATGTGGACTTGAGTTTCAACTTCTTGATTTGGACCCACTTTCTGAGCCAATCTCGACTCCTGAACCTTTACTTGACTTAAGTCACTTTCCTGAGTCGGTATTAGTTCCAGTACTTCCTGAGTCCAAGTCAATCATTCTATCTTTTCACACTCTATTTTAGGACAAGGCGGTTGACAAATTGACCCCGAAATTAATTATGAAATTGGAAATTAGATGGGGTTAAATTTTTAATAAAAATTCTTTATGGATACATCATTTTAATGGGTATATTAGAGAGATTTTTGGTGGGTTCCTCCGAACTCCACGAAAAGTCGATTGGGCCGCATTTCATGGACCAATCAGACCACCACCGGAACCACCACTTAAGGTAACATTTCCTTCCCTTTCTTCTTTTTCATGCATCTATGCATTAATTCATACATTGAGGACAATGCATGAGATAGGTGTGGGGGAGGGTTCTAACATAAATTTAAAAAAAATAAATAAATAAAAAATAACATTTTTCTTTACTTTTAAAAAAACTTTTGGAAATAGAAACAATATTTGACATATTTTTTGTAAGAAATTGAGTCAATTTAAGGAATAGGAAAATCAAAATTAGGATTTATTAAACTTGGTCAAAATAAGATTATTTGTTGATTTTAGGGTTAGGAAGATAATTTGTTAAAGGAATTTAGTCTTGATCTTTACCTTAATGAAATATGCACACTTCATACACTTACACACTTAGGGTTCAAAAACAAAGATTCTTATGCCTTATATATAAAAAAAGAAAAAAAAGAAAAAATATCTATGAAAGATGAACAAATCTAATTATTGATTAGCTAGGTACTTTGGCCTAAGCAAGCCTTAGTATTTATGCGAAAGATGATTAGATAAGTTTGAGAAAAATATATATGAAAATCCTCTGATTAAGCTGGGTATTTGTGCCTAATAAAGCATAAGTATTCACGCCTAAAAGGGGTTTAAATAATAAAATCCTTAGTTTGTAGCCTTGTTTGCTCGAGTCCTTAAGTCCTTGGGGGTTTTCTCACCTGGTGCCCTAAGACCGTTTGGTTTGGGAGTCATCGATTAAATGCTCGTTACATGGGCAGATTAGAAAGCCAAATAGAACTAAGGAATAATACCACAAAATATATATATAAATAAATAAGGCATAAGAGTTAGAGTTAAAGAACCCTTAGTCAAAATTTTCACAATCACAAGGTGCATATGACTTAGGGTAAAGTAATAGACTAGATGAGAAGTACAATTTGACTCCTTACTTTAATTGATAACAAATTTTTGAATAGAGACTAAGTTTAGGAATGAAAAATTCAGTTTTCCTATAACTTATATATTACTTAAATCTTACAATTATATTTCAAATATTTCTCTCTTTCAAAATGCTTTTCGAAAATACTAACTCTTTTGTTTCTATTTTTTTATGGATTTTGTGGGTGTAATCCACTGAAAACCCTCACGAGATAAAACTCGTCCTCTAGGGGAAACCTAGAGGTTTAACGGCTTGTTGCACATGCTTAGTGCAATCGCGTGACCTGCGAAAGTGGTCTAATAATCCTTAGTATAGTTTAGTTGTTTTGCTCGAGGACGAGCAAAAGATAGGTATGGGGTGTGATTGGTCACTAATATTGCACATTTAAATCATATTCTCCTACTTATTATAGAATAAACTCTGCATTTTCCTAATTAAATGTTTAATTTATTTACAGGCCCATTCCTAAAGGAGAGTGAAGAGAAATGAGCCCAAAAGCCCACAAAATCCTGACTTAATTCAGAATAAATTCGAAATCAGGAATCAGGGCTAAATCTTGGCATATCGAGAGGTTGAAAACCGGTTGAGAAGAATCCTCCCTGAATCGATCGGTTGAAGCCAAGGATCAAAGGCCATTTCGTCAAAATTCCGGACATAAACTGCAAATCCAGATAAAGATAATTACAAATCAAGAAACCGGAGAGCACCACCAACAGAGTGTGGCCACCTGGCCACACCCTGCCGTGTGGCCGTGGAAAACACGGCCAAAGCCGCATTTCCTGGCCGCGTTTTCGCGGCTCTGTTGGAGAGTTAGGGGGAGCGTTTGCTCCTCCTATCTTCATATGATCCTGTAGGTTGGGTTTTGCCTATAAATACTGGGATTTTTAGAGCCTCCAGAGGACGACCATGCAGAGATAGGATTTAGTCCACTTTTCTATTTTTAGTGTAGGTTTTTTGTTTTCTTTCATGTAATTTTAGTTTTAATTTATGTAAATCAGAGGAGATCAGAGTTTCATAGGAGAACGAGAATGAAGCTTGTACTGAGAGTGACACGGTGTAAGGTTTCTTTTTTTTCTTTTGTTGTTATGAAATCGAATCTGTATTTACCTTTTTATGTACTTCGTTTTAGTGTTCTTCTTCTTCTTCTTTTCTACTTCACTCATTCTTGTACCAATTGCTCTCCAAGTGAGTCTAAATGCATCGAAAAAGCCTTGCCTTTGCGAGTGCCACGATAGCTCATGACGATGGATTTGAGTCTCTCTGTATCATTTCATGCTTGTTTTGTCTTGATGATGTAATATGGAAGAGACAATAATCAACTCTTATGGGCTATGCGCTGATTGCCTCCACTCCAAGGTAACATCGTCGCCAAAGATTCAAGATAAGCTTTTGGTCAAAAGGAGGTAAGTAATTATTTTTAGTTTTTCTTCTTTTCTTGTAATTGTTAGTTTAGATCACCAACAACACATCTTCCAAATCTTTTTCATTCTTTTTCAATTTATTTGTACATAGTCATTTTCTGATTTTCTCCACCTTCTCATTCTACTACTTTCTTCCACACTTAACTTTAACCTAACTCTTTTCATTTTCATTTCTTAAAACAAAGAAGAACCTTCGTTTTTCTTCACAAAGATTTCAATACAAACCTTGAACGCTTCTATCGCTATTCCTCCTTATGGATCACGACCCGCATAGCCACTTGCTATCGCGGTAGAATTGAGCACTTGTACATCTCTATTTTTAAGTTCTGAAATTCCGTATTTTTGTGCAGGTTTAAGCTCAATCAGTTCACTTGTTAAGTTCTCAATGAGGTTGACTTCAAATATTTGGTCCTCAACATCATGGGGTTATTTTCCTAGGTTGAAGACATTGACTTCTCTAGTCATGTCCCCAAAGGTTAACCTCATGGATCCATTCCTACAATTGATAATGGCATTGGCAGTAGCAAGGAATGGTCGCCCTAGGATAACAGGAGTTTGAGCCCTAGGATTGGACACAGGTTGTCTCTAGAACTATGAAATCAACGGGGTAAATAAACTCCCCGATCTGGATAAGGACATCATTAATTTCCCCCTTTGAAACTTTCACTGAACGGTCAGCCAGTTGGATCGTGACTCGAGTTGGACTACGATCGCCCAACCCGAGTTGTTGATAAACTGAGAATGGGAGCAAGTTGATACTTGCCCCTACGTCAAGAAGTGCACGACTAATCTCGGCTTGTCCTATGGTGTAGGCAATGGTGGGATAACCTGGATCCTTGTAATTGACAGGGATCGAACCCGACAGTAGCTCACTAATGTAAGTGACTAAGAAGACCTTTTTTGGTACATTAGTCTTTCTCTTCTTGGAGCACATGTCCTTAAGAAACTTAGCATAGGATGGGACTTGTTGGATGGCATCAAGAAGTGGCACATTTATCTTCACTTGATTGAAGATCTCAATTATCTTATCCATGTGTGGATTTTGCTTGTTGTTTTTCAGCCTATTAGGAAATGGTACTATAGGCTGGTGCACCTGACTGGTTGACTTATCTTTTTCAGATTCATCAGATTTGAAAGGATTGGGATTAGATGAGATGGATGCTTGATTGTGGTTATGCTGAATGGGATTAGATGGTGTTGACACTTGATTATCAACTTTCTTTCCCGACCTCAATGTATGAACAGTATTACATTGATTCAATAATTGATCCTCAGCCAAATGAGCTTGTTGAGAATTTCTAGGATTCACTATTGGTTGACTAGGTAAGGTACCCTTTTGTCTCTCATTCTGTGGATTGGCCAATTGGCTCATTTGAACCTCTAACTCTGTATAGTTTGCATGAGAGAATCTTGGTTCTTCATGTATCTTTCATATTTCTATCAAAGTCAGTCATTCTCCTTTTTTGTTGAGGATTCTGGAAGGAAGATTATGGAGCTTGGTTGGGAAAGTTTTGTTGATAATTTGAAAAATTAGGTGGATGGTTGGGAGAATTATGATGGAAATTGGAAAAGTTGGGGTTGATGATTGGAAGAATTATTGGCTTGATGGAAGTGGCTTGCATGATTTGACCGTGAGTGGTCATTGTTATTTTGGCTCCATGAGAAATTCGGGTGATTTCTCCAGCCAGGATTGTACGTTGGTGCATAAGGATTATTGTTCGTCTTGAAAAGTTTGCATTCATCGGTTCAAAAAAATATTGTTGAGCTTGAAACACACTCCTCAAACACAGGATTCATGATCATGGCTTGACAGTAAGTACAACCCGGAGTTGGAAATTTGTTTGGGCTGACTTGATTGACTAGACTTGGTTCCTTAGTTTCTAAAGATTCTAGTCTTCTCGCTAGGTTAGCTAACTTAGCCTCATTAGCTATGGATGACTCAATAGAATAGAGGCCTCCTTTTGAAAAGATGGAGTTTGAGTTCCTCGAGGTTTCACTAGTAGGTTCCCAATGGATGGTCTTTTCAGTTAGATTCCCATATAAATCCCATCCTTCATTCTCATCCTTCTGCAAGAATCCCCCTTGGCACATGCTTTCTAAGAGGGTCTTGGTAGAGTAGTCTAAAATGTCATAAAGAATTTGGCATTGTCACCATTTCTCTATTCTATTATGAGAACATTAGACAAGGAGGTCTTTAAAACGTTCAAAGTATCTCCAAAATGGCTCACTAGGTTCTTACTTGAATTGCATGATGTTCTTCCTAATGAGAGCGGTCTTATGAATTGGATAGAATTTCTTCAAGAAGACCTTGATGAAACCATCCCAAGATGTGATAGAGTCGGCCGCTAAGCTATAAAGCCATTTCTTGTCTAAGTCCTTAAGAGCGAAAGGGATAAATCTCAACCTAATAGCATCATCTACAGGGTGTGAGATTTTCATCATTAGACATACTTCCTCAAATTCTCTTATGAAGAAATAAGCATCTTCGGATTCTAAGCCATGAAACTTGGAGAGTGTGTTGATAAACTGAGGCTTGAGCTCAAAATTGTATTCACCAACTGATGGAAGTTGGATGCAAGATGGAAGTGAGGTTCTAATGGGATAGAACCTATCCTGCAAAGATGTCGATTGAGCCATAACCGGATCTGGTCTTGGTTCAAACTTGGGTGGTGATGTGTTTCTAGTCAACCTAGATGAATTAGGGTCTCTTGACCACACTTGCATACACAAACAAAATCACAAACAAGTTCACCAATAGTCAACAAGAGAAAACAATCACGCCTAGTCTAAGGTAACCTTATCCTAGACAACTCCTAACTGGTTAATTATCCACAGGAGGTATAACACAGACTTTGATCACAAGCTAATCAGCCAGGTCAGGGCAAGATTGGTGGGAGGTATCCGCGCAAAAGTGACGGGCCTAATTAAGCCAAACCACCAGCCTTCGGGGTTTCGCCCCTCAATCCCCTTCCTAGATACTGATTTGACAGGAGTTAAATTTTAACACCATCCCCCTTAGGATAATCTCCTAGTGAGTTCGAGATGTCCCTAAGGCCAACGTCTATAAGATTTTACTTAGGCTTAGGTTGTGCGTGCTTGGAGATGGTTTGTGGGCTAAGAAAGGATAATGACTTCCCCACCTTATCTTGATTTGGGTTTTCCCTTAGAATTGATTGTGCAGAGTGTGCAAGATATAGAAAAGTAACATTCAAAAGCAAATATCACCTAAGAATGTTTCCTAAACTATATTCTATGCATACGTACCTTATCTCCAGCTATTTTCAACAGAAATTGTAAAATAAACGTAATTAGACAAATGCCTAGAATGCAAGTCTAAATGTTTTTTAAGCAATTAACAATCACACAGATTACTGTTGGATTAAAAATAGGAAGTGTGAATATCAAATATAGCAAGAATAATAACACAAAAAAATTTTATTTTTGCAAGCAATATGTCCTGCAGAAAAGAGTTTTTTGTAGTCCAACAAAAATTTCAACTTTTGCACTGCAATTTCTTGAAATTTTGTTTCCTACTTTCGAGAGTAGGGGCACAAAATAGCAATCTTCTCCTGCAAAGCTTGAATGCTAAATCTGAATCTTGACTCCCTGAAACAAGACACCAAACTTGTTAGAAAACAATACACTGTTCCCTCCCCGGCAACGGCGCCAAAAATTGATCGTGAAATGAAAGTGATAAGAATTACCGTATAGCTTTGGGCTAATGGGTCGTGTCCACGAGGAGGAATGCGATAGAAGCTTTTTGATGTTTTGTTAAGTAACAAAGAATGGAGTTAGTGTCTTTTTTTTATAAATTGAAAAAGAGAATGGAGAGAAGGGAAATGATTAAAAGAAAAATTGCAAACTTAGAGAAAGGTTTGAAAAAGGTGATTTTTTTAAAAAGCTTGAAGACTGATTTTTTGTTTGTAATATAAGAAGAAGATCTGGGCTTACTATCTCACTTACTCATAGATGTGTCTTCTCTTAAAATTCTTAGTGCCTCAACTTGATCATAGGCAAAATCCTAAGCTTGAGCTTAGAAAGTTTTAAGCAAAGCAAATAAGATAGTTTGAAAAGTTAACTCTGTTCTTTAAGAAATCATCTTGAATTGAATGTTAAATCATCAAGTCTTTCAAGTATGAAATAAAAATAAGTTCAAGAGATGTTTTTAAAAGAAGTAGAAGTTTAGAAATTCAAACCCATCCTCATGTGCCTTTAAGAACACTTTCAAAGAAGAAAGGCTTAGTTAGGCATGCATATGATTTCGTTGGGTCTTTACATCAAAACTATTCAAAAAGAAGAGGGATCGAAGAGAGGAACAATAGTGAGCACAGAAAACGATTTCAG
The DNA here is from genome assembly GCA_038442645.1 of Agave tequilana. Classification (NCBI taxonomy): domain Eukaryota; kingdom Viridiplantae; phylum Streptophyta; class Magnoliopsida; order Asparagales; family Asparagaceae; genus Agave; species Agave tequilana. Next base: position 1,952 of record JAVJIF010007443.1, on the reverse strand, counting down.
TTACTCATGGAAGATGAAAAATAATACATGAAAATAAAGCAAGACATACCTGTAAATTGGAGTGGAAGAAGAGAAAACTTGATCCTTTTATTGATGTCACTTCAATCTTTAGATTACAATCACTCTATTCCTCTCTCTCAGTGGTATTTGAACTGATCTACAAATTATAAAACGGAGATACAACTTCTATACTATCTAACAAAGAGCCTAAATCTTAAAAAAAAAGAAAAAAATTTAAACTAAGTTTCGGTCCTTTTTCTCTGAAAAATACAGTATTTATAGGCAAAAACCAAACGAGGGAGGGCGTACGAAGATAGGGAGAGCAAACGCTCCCCACAAACTCAACAAGGCCATGGAAACACGATTTTGGCCGCATTTTCGCAGCCGGCTGTGGCCAGCTGGCCACAGCCGGGGGGGGACACCTCCTGGTTTTGTATTCTGACTTTATCTCTTGCTGATTTTCCCGTTTCAGCTCCAGGATTTGACGAAACAGCCTTTGATCTTTGGCTTTAACCACTTGATTTGAGAAGATTCATTTTAACCAGTTTTTAATCTTTCTGATTTGCCATGACCTGCCCTGATTTCCTGATTTCGAATTAATTCTGAATTAAATCAGAATTTGATGGGCTTTTGGGCTCGTTTCTCTTCCTATCCTTTAGCAATGGGCCTGCATTTTATAATGAAAAATAGGACTTATTAATATGATTTATTAGTTAATAAACATGGTAATGTGACATTAAATATGCAATATATGTGACCAATCACTTGCACGCAAATGAACGCAGAGATAATTAGCAGGTAATACACTTACAAATCATGCACAAGATTATATTAGTCAAGCAATCCACGCATATAAGAATAATAATAAAATTATAATAGTATGCTAGAATTGTAGATAAACTCACAATGCATCGAAAAATCATATTGTAGAAGCAATCAAAAGACTGCTCCCTATGTCTGCGCATCATCGCTAATCCTATATCAATTATAATAAACTCAGCACGAGGGTTAGAGAAAGAGATACATAAAACAACTCTCTAAACACCAAAACTACACTGACTCAATTGACTAAAAGGGAAAGATAAAGACTTGCTAATTCAAAGAAAAATAAAATTAATATACAAATGTATAAAGTCACATATTCTCCCGCACCTATCTTAAGCTATGTCGGTTCCTCCCTTGATCTCTTTTCACTTTCAAGGTAGGTCTCTTTAACGAGTTGACATGATTATTAAAAACCTTCCTCATTTCAGCACAATCTCCATCTAACATGATTTTCACACTTCTTTCTTTACTTTCTTTTTCTTCCGCTTTTTTTATTTCAGCCAACCACAAAGAGGACTCACTCCCTTAATATAAGCACTTAGCCCATATCATTTTCATTTCCCTTCATATGTTTAACCAACTCAGCAACTTCATCATTAGAATCATCCTCGCATACTCCACTATTATCTTTCGTGTCTTTATTCCACCTTATTTTCTCATTGTGGCTTGAGCAAGAGTTTTTGTTCTCAAAGAACCTACTTATTACCGAATATCTACTCACCTTGCTTGAAGTGACATGAGTCACCGTTCATAGGATTTTCATTAATATAAATTTTAGACATGCTGTGAATCATATTTATCTCAAAATTGCCAACCAGAAGCTTTAGCCTAGGTGGCTCCTCCACAGGTGGATGAGACTGTGTTGCATGCTCCTTAATGAAAAGTTTAAGATATGAGTCGAGATAGAGTTTAACACTGTCTCTAATTCTTCAAATATCATGATCAGACATTGCAAATGTCTTCAAAACTTTGATCAGATTGCACAAAATCAGATTCGCCATTATCATTGTTGATTTGTATTTCTTAATGAGCTTCCTTATACATCCTGAATTCATCATCAAAGATTTCTTCAAAACTTTGAGATATTTTCTTAGAGTCTGGCCTCCTGGAATTATCATCACTATGAT